>LD345296.1:279642-299521 GCA_001465055.1 Ptychodera flava | reverse complement strand
TTAAAGAAGGAGAAACAAATTCACTTATTCGTGAGTAGTTTGCAGCTGGGAATGAGCTTTACGTCATGGTTAACCAAGTTCCATGTTCTTTTTGGCGCACCGCATTATCAAATACAGAACAACATGTTTTAATAGTCAAGTCAGCACATTTGTGAAATTTCACCCATAGAAATTCCTTTGCTACCTGATAACTTTAGCAAGCTGATATCTGGAAGTATATAAGTAATCTTTATGCGGTTTATTAGTTTATTTTATGATATGTCTTTGATCAGTTTGAATATAATATTTGTGTAAAACAATTCTAGGAAAGACTATGTGATTTTTGTCCAAATGTAGTAGAAGATGAGCTCCATTTTATTTTTGACTGTACACTTTACAATGTTATTAGGAATCAATTGTTTTGTAAAGCCAGAAAATTGTGCTCTGTATTTGATTCATTTGATGTACAACAGAAACTCACATTTCTAATGAGCGACATGCCATCCCAATTGGCATTCTATGTCTATCATGCATTTTCAATGAAACAAGAAGCTTCTTATACTTAAATTACATTTCGAGCTATTCATATCTATTTACTTTATTTATTGTTTTAGTGTCTTGTAAGCCCTTGGGGCTGGGTGTGGCAACCAAGCTATTTAAGTCTGAACATGACACTTTAGTAAATGAACATAACATAACATAACATAACATAACATAACATAACATAACATAACATAACATAACATAACATAACATAACATAACATAACATAACTAGTCATTGGAAAGTTAAAGTGATGGCACTACCCCGGAATGAAAAGGATGCGCGATGTTCCGCCTACTCAGTTCCCCGAGCGATCACTTCATACCGGTACAAACGAACCCACGTGTACAAACGCTCATAGAAATACACACATTTCTGTGCGCGTTTGTGCAGCTGGTCTTGTTTGAACCCTTATCAATTCGAATTCCGGGTTTAACCTATTACAAACTTGTCCTTTGAACTGTCCACTATTGAATGTAGGAATGATAATTAAGACAATAGGTCGGGACAAAGGGTAATGTAAAGGCAGTTAAAGGGATACAGTCGTCGGAACTGCGCCTGTGCGAGTTTCTTGTTTACAAACAATGTATTTCGTGCATGGTATCAAGATGCACCTCATCATCATAGCTGCAACATTTAAATTATATGATGTAGATTATGACAGACATGTTAACAATCACCATTGTACCTTATACACAGAGTTTGCATTGATCGTGTGGGACTCATACGACCTTTGAGCGCAGTTCCGACGACTTAAATAGCCAGATAATGTAATGATGGCCTTTATAAATCTGCGGGAAAATGTCAAAGGACAAACGATAATTTGGCAATAACTACCGCGGCAGAGACGTATACAGAGATTTGAGCAATATGTGTGACAAACAGGATGCACCGGTAATCTTGCACGACACTTATACTCTTCTTATTAGTGGATTCAAATTCAAGCCTAAATGTCAATGGATACAGCGTAATTCCAGCGTGTTGTTGTTTGCGAAAGTCCGACACCGTTTAAGGATCAAAACATCAAAATTACTCTTTACCTTTATATATTTTAATACTCTTCACACCACACTTTGGAAAAATTGCAAGACTGGAGCGAGAAAGTGATGCTTTCTCGTAAGAATCAACCAGAGTCGTCGTTCACTGGTGAGAATTAGTCTGGCTTACTCTCACCAGTGAACAAGAAGTTTGGCTGATTCTCACAGACTGGTTCTCACATATGAAGACCGACGATCTTGGTTGATTCTTCACTAGTAAATGATGAGTATGATATATTCTCTCTGTGAAAATTACCATTCTTGCTGTGAAAATTACCATTCTTGCTGTCCTTGGTGAAAATTTCCAGTCTCGCCTGTGAGAATCTGTTAGCATTAGTGATTCCCACCAAGGAATGTATTTCTCAGTGCTCACCAGTTAGAATAACAAGAGATTCTCCCCAATGCCCCCTCTCCCTTTAGTCTCGCCATTGTTTACTATAGTGCGAAACCCCATACTATCACTTTATGCCAGATGTATTTCTTTGATATCATTTTAGGGAGTGTCTGTACTTTTCAGTGACTGGAAAAATTCAAGCGTTCCTTGTGATTGATGGACAGCGTAGGCACAGGGAAGGTAGCTTCAAAGGCAGGGGCTCTTCGGAATTGCATCCATGTGACTTTTTTGTTTACAGACGATGTTTTTCATGCATGTTATCTAGGTCAATTACATTAAAATAGCCAAGTGATAGCTGCAGTATTAAATTTGACGAGGTACATTATGACAAACATGTTTAAATTTCATGAAATGCCAAAGTTACTTGGATACAGTGTTTAAATCGGTCGCAAGGGTCCCATACGACCTTTGAGCGAAGTTCCGACATCCCCTCCCTTTAACATAACTAGAACCCTACACGCATGCGTACGTCGTCTTTACGTGCAACATATATTTATAGTGTTTATCCACCCATTACACTCTTTTCCATTTCACTGGGTCAGAGACTCCATTATGGTCCGAGACGCCATTATTAGCTTATTAATAAATTTTCAACGAAGTATCCCCGCTCCTCCTGCCTTTTCTTCATGGTTTTACCAAACTCGATACCGAACTCTCTTGGCAAATTCCTAACAGTATGCTTAGTCAGGGAATCTTGACCGCCTGTAGCCAAAGTATTTGAAATTTCACCAACTAAAGATAGGGGCCAGACACTTCCTGTGCTTCCTCCCTCCCTCCTCTCTCCCCCCCCCTTGCCCCTTCGCCTCCCCTAACAAATAAGGTGGTTTTGACACAGAAGAGTAAGCGCTCATGTGTGCCCACCTTTCTCTCCGAATCCTCACCCTTTTTAATAATTCACAAGGGATGCCTTTCTCCTTGTCATTTTGTACAACCATCCTATTTTCAAGTCTAGCAAACAAACAAACAAGCAAACAAACAAAAATGACTAAGAAAAAAATAACGCTCGTGTGTAGAGAAAATTACCTGTATCTACTGTATCCACTGATTAATTTAATGTAATCATGAGGAAAGGTTTAAAATCGGCGATTTTTTAACATCGTACTCCAAGCTCTCCT
Source organism: Ptychodera flava (assembly GCA_001465055.1). NCBI lineage: Eukaryota > Metazoa > Hemichordata > Enteropneusta > Ptychoderidae > Ptychodera > Ptychodera flava. The sequence goes on along the minus strand of LD345296.1, from coordinate 296,453 downwards.
TCAACGAGATCTAAGTGCCATTTTAATGGGTAAACATGTTATTTAAATTCAAATTGAACCAATCAGAGGCTTGCATTACCTGCCGCGGCCCTATTTATTCACGTTTCCGTGGCGACATTCGTCCCAAACAAAATTTACTTCGACGAATTTTGTCCTCTTTACTGTCTCTTTTAAGAATCGGTTCACGATTACTGTAAACACCGTAACTTCCACTGTGACATTGTACGATACGTATACTCTTCTTATAAGTGGATTTGAATTCAGAGTATGAATGTCAAAGGATACAGCATATCAGTGGAAAATTTGCCGCGAATATCTAGTATTTGCTTGTTTGTCAAACTCCAACACCGTTTACACGATCAAAACATCAAAATTACTCTTTGTCTTGATGTATTTATACTCTTCACACGAAACACCAAAATATCACTTTCTGCCACTTAATGTAATTCCTGGATATCATATCTTTTGGGGTATGTCCTTTATTTTTCAGTGACTGGCAAAGTCCCAGCGTTCCCCTTTGACTGATGGACAACCCAGGTACAGGAAATGTGGCTTTAAAGGGAGGGGGTGTTCGGAAGTGCGCCTGTGCTACAAACGACAAATTTCATGCACGATATCTAGAATCGCTGACTATGTTGGATACATTGTTTAAATCAATTGTAAGGGTCCCGCTATACATTTGAGCGCAGTTCGGACATACCCTCCCTCTAATACGAGTAGAACTGTAGACGCATGCGTACGTCTTACTTTCTTGCCAATTTCAATTTTCCAATATACAAATATACAAGTCTCATTAAGCAATGACGAGGAAAAGGACAATGTTGGAGTCAGAAATAATAGCTTCCTTAGAGCTAATCGAGCCTGGTCCCATTTACATTATATTTACAATGCAATATTTGTCTTAAAGGGCTAATTATGTCAACCGTTTGTCAAATATTTACAATTTAAGTGAAAATAACAATGAAATATTCACACAACTTGGTATTCATTCAAGAAGTGTTGTATTAATAACTTTATAAATAAACATCCCGTTGCACTTAGTTTGACAATATACGGTGGGTTATTGCAGACTTTGGCACCCATATATGGGATTGTAAACTCTCCTTTAGCTGTACGAAATTATGTGGTATATCTTAACGTGCAACACATATTGACAGTGCACATTCAACCCCTTACACACTTTCCCATTCCATTGGGTCCATGAGACGCCATTGGCTTAATATTAATTTTCAACGAAGTATCCCCGCTCCTCCTGCCTTTTCTTCATGGTTTCATCAAACTCGATACCGAACTCTCCTGGCAAATTCCTAACATTATGCTCAGTCAGGGAATCTTGGTCGCTTGCGCTCGTAGCCAGAACGTTTGAAAGTTTCACCAATACAGGGGCCAGATACCTGCGCTTTTTATCTCAACTCCTCTCCGTCGCCCGTGCCTTCTCCGCTAGCGCTTTTCCTCAGAAATAAACCCGTCCCTCTCAAATAAGATGATTTACACACAGTTCTGTGCTCCTCCTCCTCAAACGTTGCCAACGTAAAACAATACATTTGTGATCAGCCAGTTTGCTTTCCAAACATATTGTTAATTTTCGTGCGTTGTATTTAATTTTGTTTATTTGAATGCTGGGGAAGAAGTACTTTCTATAAAGCACACCGTTTTACGGCAGACGTTTCATGATCGAGACTGTTCCATGAAGACAAACGAAAATAATATGACTCTAAAACAATGCGTAGACTTATTATTGTAATACAAAATTGAAAACAATAAAATGTTAATTAATTAAATGTCATGCTCGATTGATTTGTCCACACTACCAATCTAGAGTGAATGCATTTATAATTATGGCAGTTTATCCGCGTTACTTGGTTACCGTGCAATACATATGTGGTTAAAAAGGTAAACGCAAAGTATCACGAGGCAGGTAGCTTTGTGCTGTTGACGGCGAAAGAAGAAAAAAGTTTCTGCTCTGTCAGCGTTGAGTTCCCGACATACAACAATGAATGTGAAGCTACTGTTTGTGTTGTTTATCCTCCTTTATTCTCTGAATGAAAGCGAAGAAGCAGGTAAGAATGAAGCCCTATGTTTGTCTTGAGGTATTTTCACTAGTTCGACTCTCTTGACGCAAAAATAGTGACATCTCTTGTAATTAATTTGGTTGATTATCTTGTGATTAATCAAAAATTGGTAATACTTCGGAACTAAATTTCAGCTTTCGTGTGTTTAGCTATTTATCGTTGTCGAAACATTTCCGTAGATTTTAAAATCAATACAGTAAGTGCAGATACTTCTTGCCTCTCTTACTTGTCTAATGAGGTTAGAAAGGGGGAAATTGATTATATTTATTGTTATCGAAATAAAGTGTTTTTTCTGGTAGTGTGTCTGTCGTTAAATGTGAGGCTTACACTGACGACATACTTTGCGAATAAAATACACTCTGTAGATCATTTGAACAGTTCTCATCCTTGTTTGATGGCATTCCTCACCCACAGACCCCGAATTTTTTCTCAAACGTGCAACAAATACATGCAAAAGGATAAGGTCAGCGTAAATGACACCGGTGCGGGCATAGGCGCTGCGCGTGGGCTGGTCGATCGATCGTCTGCTCGATCTGTCGATGGGCCAGCGTACTCTTTGCTCTGCTGTAGTTGCGTCGGCGGGCCGACCAACGAGTACGGGATCAATAGATCGAGCAGACGATCGATAAATCCTGCAAACTAGGTAGAAATATTTTATCAAATTGAATGGGTAAGTCAGCGGAAGCAAATGCAATGATAGACCGGACGCTTCACATGGACAACGTGTATTTGAGGTAGTACGAAACCTCTGTCTCGAAGGCGCATTCCCCTTAATTTACTGTGATAAGTTGGATATCTTGTTCTTTAGGCTTTTAACGTTAGAAAAAATAATACTGTGATTTCTTAAACAGCAGAAGCATTATAAGAGTTTCAAAGGATAAATGTTTGACAGTTTTTACTTATAGGCTACAGTGCAATGTTGACCCTCGACTATCATGGAGATGTATACAGCTGTGGAAAGAATGAGAAATTCGAAGCATTTCAAATATAACTAGATAGAATGTAAACTTTATCCTCCACTTGATCTAGGTGATTGTCATATGTTTCAGTTTGTGCTGCTACATCGCATATTATACTGGAAGGAGTAAAGAAACATTTAAAGTTGAAAGCCAGCTAAGTATGAAGGATGAAATTGATCTAAATGTTATCTTACTTGAGGAATTGGTTTGTACAGTTGTTTCAAATTTTACTACAGTACCAGTACTTGCTGTTACGTTACGGCAAGCATCAGCCGGATGATAGTGTTATTTGAGGCTTCCACTGTTATTGTTTAGATATAGTAACAGAATAAAACCAGTCAGTCTGTAAGGAACGGTGTGTGTGTGTGTGTGTGTGTGTGTGTGTGTGTAGGTGTGTGTGTGTGTGTGTCTGTGTGTGTGTCTGTGTGATTTTCTGAAAGAGAAAGAACTAAATGGTTCAAAATTTTTCGACCATTGTTCAAATTATTTGGTAAAAATGGTACTTAGTTAGAGGACTTTAACTTTGCGGAAAAACTACCAAAGGTGCGTTATTGTTGTATGAATATTTGAAAACTGCTTAGAAAGTGCTGTACCACTTGCAAAATTAGTCACAACTGTTTGCATCAGTGCTTCAAAGCAGGCGGATTGTTAATTTTAAAATTTGGATTCAGTGCTATGCCAGTAAAACTAAGGAAAAATTGATTTTTCTTTCAGCGTCTGACACATGAATTACTGAATGTTTAAGTTTATTTTAAGGCCCAAGTTTTCTACGATATGAATGAATGCAGCTATTTATAATGGGTAAACCAAAGACCGTTTTTTCCGCACTGTTGATGACTCGGCTGTTTCAGCGTATTCAGGATGTTGAATGTTTTTCACTAATCACAATGTGTAGTGGAGTAGTTATACTAATGTTTGTATAAGTTTTGGTGCAATCCTAAGCTTTTCGTGCACAAAAATCGCCAACGTAAAGTGATATTGACCTTCTCGCCATTTTCAACGCTTGCAAAAACTATGAAAAGCTAGTAAGAGTATTTATGTTGAGTTAAAGCGACAAGTTAGAGTGAAAGTCTCACTACTTTAAATTTATATACTGGTATATTCTGACAATCTGCTCTTACCTGTTTTGTTTTTGAGTTCAAAAGTAACGGTTTTCCAATCACTGCCTTGCCATGGATACTCTACATGTTCAGTTGAAAATTGTATTCACTGTATTCTAAGAACAAGGCCAAAAGTCACTCAACATAACATTAAGTACGCAGCAGTAAAACACTGGAATTTTCTACAATCTTTATTTAAGCAAATAACGTGTAGACAAAGGTGTAAAGGTGCAGAATTATTTGTATCTTTTTCTTGATATGTTCGTCTATGTTATTGTATTTTTCACTATCCGTTTTTTCTGACATTGTTTTTTTTTGTCATTACTCAAGCCCTTTTTGGCATCTCGTTTTAATTGTAATTAGCTGATAGTGGGCCATGGACTCGACTTGTCCTTGTGAATCATTTCTATGATCAAACCAGATAAAGTTATATTTACACTGTAATACATCCCTTGTTACCACTTTTCTCTTGTATTTGTATCGTAAACAATTAATTATCACCATAATCAACACTTTATATTATAATGTGTCACATTGTCGACAGAATGTGTAAGTTTCATTGTTTGAGACTGTTAAATCAAGGCAAATCATATTCATAATGCCAGACGTTATCAATACAAAATTAAATACAAACAAGTTTTACTTAAGTAGCTGTATTTAGAATGAATGGTACGCGAATAACCTGAACGCAACAAGTTCAAGTAGTAAAACTAATAAACGATTGAATAAGATCAGTTAACTTAGTGGTTCACACTTGAAGAAGGAAATCAGTGTTGAATGATCTGTCAATACTGAAATTATAACCAGAGATATTTAAACTGAATCTTGCTATTGTCTTAACTTGATAACAGAAGATATGCAGTGAACGGAACATGGACACTTATGAAGGAAACTTGAGTTTTTACTCTCAATATCCCTAGATTATAAGGGCTCAATTCACACACAGATATTCCAACTTCATTTTCACCACAAATAAAGTTTACCTAACCTAAAAAGAGCATATATTAGACTAAATTAAAACTATCATAGCATTAATAAAATATAGAGGGGATGTAAAAATTGTTTTTATTTCTGGCGTGAACGCAAAACAATATTTTCAACAATGTACTCCAATCAGCCTCCCGAGCAGAAAATAGATATTTCGATAAAGGACTTTCGCTTTATAGAATTGCTGATCAGTGTGCGTTATACTTGTCTTGAACATTAGGAAACGGGCAGATTAAAATACTAAACTACCAGCAAAGTTAGTCACAACTCTTACGATCAGTACTTTGCAGCATGGGTCTTGTTAATTGTTGAGTTTAGGATTAGTGGTTCACATCTAACGTCTGAGGAGGAATTGCTTTTGCATCGACGTATTACACCAGAATCAGCATATATCTAGCTTTATATTAAAGAGGCACTCCCACTTGGTAACATTTTTAAAGAACATTTTTTTAATGCCAACGGTCGATATTTGACATGGCGACTGCGCGCGGATCGCGAGATATCGATGAAAACATGTCCTCAAAAAAGTTAAAGTTTGAATTCCGGTGGCCCACCTGAATTCAGCTTCCTAACATAGAACGTTCGGCACTGGGGATATTGTCAACTAAGCTATGGAGTACGAGTCCACGCTGACGCTGCTGGACGGCACAGCAGTACCACTATCGTCGGTGAGCGGTCATGTCCCATGGGAGAAAGCCGAGTCCTACTGACTCGGCAAAAAAACCGAAATACTTCAGTTTGCTGATTCCACCAGAATTCTCATAGGTGACTAGCACAGATAGGTGCGGTTGATACATAGTATGCATAGTGGCCGCCGCATGGTATGCGCGCATACCACACGCGGCGGCCGCTATGTATCGAACCACGCGTAACTGTGTGGCAGACGACAAAATGTAGTCATCAGAGGCAACTAATATTTTACATGTAAAAACTGATATCTATGTGGTATTGTTTAAAAATGTAATACAACTGATTGAGAACAATGAAAACGACAAAAACTAAGGAGAAGTTTTGAAAAGAATTACCAGAGGTAAAGGCATTGATAATGATGTAGGCCTATATAAAGTCATCGCAGTAGGAGGTAAATTAATTGCGTCATTCGAACGTTTTTGGACTCCTCAGAATATCGTCAATCAGCACAACAACACACTTTCGGGGGATTTCGGGTCATAACCAGAAACGATCGTAAAACTTCGGGATGTGAAAAATACGCTCGGGAAATGACATGTTTTTATCGATATCTCGCGAACCGCGCGGAGTCGCCACGTCAAATATCGACCGTTGGCATTGAAAAAATGTGTTTTAAAGATGTTACCAAGTGGGAGTGCCTCTTTAAGATGGATAAATCATTCAAAATTTGTGAATTCGAAGTCTGTTTTGATATTAATGTTGGCAGATATCCACCTTGGTTTGAGCACATTAAAGCTGTATAGTTGTGACAACGCATGGGCATCAATCAATTAGCTGGATAATGTTGATCACTCGACTGTGTCAGTGTCAGTGTATGCAGGAGTCTGAATTTTTTATAATTTAAACACTGGCAACAATTTGAAATCGGGCAAAACTAATCTTCGTATAAGACGAAATAAATCTACTTCAGTACAAAAGAAGTAATTTAGAATATTATATTGATTGTTTCGTGTTGACTGATTGGCACATTTTAATTTATTTTCATATTTCAGATCATTAAATTTGTATGTTATCATTGTTCTCGAAGTTTTTATTAGACCATGGTAAAACCATAAAGCGTTTTTTCTCGAGAGCACTGTTGATGACTCGGCTGTTTCAGTGTATTTAGGAGGTTGAGTGTTTTTCTGTACTCACAGTGTGTAGTGGAGTAGAAGAGAGAGAAGAAGCAATTCGCCTAAATTAATTGATCGAGAACATTATGTACATAAAACTCATTCGTGATAAATGCTTGGCACATACAAATTGGTTTTCATATTTCAATGTAGTAAGTTAATAATTATCATTTGTCATGTAGTTTCGTGTTCGTAAAACAATGGGCATTACAGACGTCTACAAGACGTGCATCCCTGAAAAACAACCGTGTTACGCATTTTGATGGTATAAGCACACTCTTGTAACTATCTCCAATCATTAATACTTTGTCCAAATGTCCTTGGTCAACAGGAAGCCTCAGAATATCAATTTTCAAGCGCCTCTTGTGCCTTTTTGACGATTTCGCTGACCTTTGGAACGAACTCCTACAGAATATTCCGACATTATGCTAAGTCAGGGAATCTTGGCTTCTGCGCCACAAACCAAACATTTCAAAATGTCCTTCAAGTGAGTTCGTCTGACGTATCGTGTGCCTCTTCCTGTCTATTCTCCGCCACCCCATAAATATAATTTTAGTGCAGTCCTTTGCTTTTTATTCACAGATATCGCAAACGTAAATCGATATTGATGTACTGATCGCGGTTTCATTCTATCCAGCCATTTTCAACGTTTTCAAAAATGAAATAAATCGAAAGCTAGTAAGAGTATTTATGTTGATCTAAAGCTAAAAGTTTGAGTGAAAGTCTGTCTACTTTCAATTAAAACACTGGTATATTCTGACAATTTGTCACAATGTCGACAAAATGTGTATGTTTCATTCTGAGACTGTTGAATTCAGGCAAACCAAAATATCACGATATTCACAATGTAAGACATTATCAGTACAAAACTAAATACAAACAAATTTTGCTTTTTTAGTAACTATTCAGAAAGCATGATTTGTGTGTTAAACTGTGCGTGTTAATCTGAACTATGTTTTGTGTGTTAAACTGAACGCAACAACTTCAAAAAGTAATGCACAACGGGACGAAGACTGATCAATGATTGAACAAGATCAACAAATTGGTTCACACAGAAGGAAGAAAATCAGTGCTGAATAACCTGTCAATACTAAAATTTTTACCAAAGATATTTAAACTGAACCCTTGCTATTGTCTTCAACTGGTAACAAGATATGCAGTGAATGGAACATGAACACTTGTGAAGGAAGCGTGAGTCAAGCTGTATAGTGTATGGCAACACATGCGCATCAGTTGACTAGATTAGTGTTGGTCATACGATGGTGTGAGTGACAGCCACTAGTGCAGAAATTTGCGATAAATTTGCGAGAAATGGAAACTTTCTCGCTTAATTGAGAGAAGTAAGCGAGAATACATACTTTCTCGCAATCAAGCTGCGAGAAATATGTTTTTTCGCTCTGCATCTGCGAGAAATTGTGAAATTTTTGTGAGATGCTTACACAGAAGAATTGGGCATATTTGACGTCTGGGGACTTGTATAATTCTTCAAGATAAACTAACTGGTAAGGGTACTATATCCACTGTGCATTCATAGATGTCGCAGAGCTGCTTACGACAAGTTTCCTGTTTTCCTGTTTCCTGTATGCTCTCATCTGCCTGTTATAGTCGGAGTACTACCGAGAAAAGAACTCTGTCGTAGGAACCTTGAATAACTCCGCAGAGTCAAATCCACAAACGTTCCTTCAATGTCCCTGTAGGTAACACGAATCACGCTGAGGCGTTCGATGTATTAAAGGTATTTCGGTCACAACATCTTGCAAAATGCTTCATAATCCATGAAACACAAGTCCCTGTAGTTTGACTCAATGACTGAGCAACGTTCACGATTATAGTAAACGTAGTGAACCTTTACGTCGGTGGGTTCAGACGGAGACATCTTACCTTGCTTAGACAGCGCCATTTTACATGTGCGTCATTGCCAGGGTTTATTTATCGCAATTATGAACGGCAAATTCTATATCTATCTATATCTATATATCTATATAATAATAATCTGTTGCATCAAGTTAACCAGCAATTCAACATTTAATGTTTTAGCATATAATGCACGTGTGAATGTGAAGAGTGTTAGGAAGATCGATCAATGTAAGTGAGTGTGAATGAGCCCTTGAATGGAGAATTGTTGATCAATTTGATTCAAATTTAGCCTGATTCATACTCACTTAATTAAGTGATTTACTTAATTGAGGTAACAATTAGGTTTTCTTCCTCTCTTCAATAAACTGTCGAAGATTATGACGTTTCCCCTTTCCCATGAGAGCTTCGGCAGATTATGATATTCCGCCCTTCCCCGTTCGGGTCCTTAATTTTCAAAGTCTAAGTAAATCTTCTTTTAAGAAACAAAGAAAATCCACAGATGTACTCGAATGTAATCAATTGAGGCAAACCACTATTTCCGTGTCTGGAACAAGGGATGATAAAGATAATAAAGTTAAATTTCTAGCTGAAAATAAAAGAGTTAGATTTAAGGATCCTGCAGTTAAGCCTAAGACTTTATAAAAGTCAGCAAATCCAAAGACTATACGTCAGTTTGTAGATGATAATATAAAAAGATATTGAAATGGAGAAAGGAGAAATAATAAAATATATTGATATAGAGAAAGGAAAATAATAAAAAGATATCGAAATAGAGAAAGGAAAAATGATAAACGATAGCGCTATCGAAGATGATAATATGTTGATGAAGGCCACTGTAGGCCATAATAAGAATGCAGATTTGCAAAGTGGTAACATAGATACCTTCCATGAAGAGTACGAGTTTTATGCATTATGGTACTATCCCATAAGAAGAGGGGGGGGGGGGTGTTTTATTTGTGTGTTTGTATTTTTGGAGGGTTTTAAAGGTATAGCTCACACTTTTATCATTCCGCAATTTTTACAGACTTCGCATTTTTAGTTTTGAACAGTTATAGAGTTACAGTTTGTTTTGAATTTACTGTATTTTGGTAATGGAGTAGTTAAAGCTTTTGAGTGTATTTTGACATTTTACGTCCACTTTATTGTATGTTACACTAGTAAGAATTCTTAGTTAAGCATTTTATTGTTTCATTTTATTGTATTCTACATTCGCTTTAAACTTTTAAGTATTTCATTATTTTCTTTCATTTTCACAAAGAGATTTACAAATAAAAAAAAACAGAAAAAAAAACTTGAGGTAGTTATTGAAAATCGGGACGATTTCTTTAAAGAACGGGAGTGTTACGATTGTAATTTTTAAAGTAAAAGTATTAACTTTCTTTTTGTTATGCTAGTATCGGAACACTTTCTTTTTGTTCCGACCGCCAGTTTGATTTCGATGTTCAGAATGGAAGGTCGTTCCATGCTGAACAATAAAGGGCGGGAATATGAATGCGGAAAGGCGATGAGTGGGGAGTTACGAAAGCTAGTTGTTCGTGAATTGGAGCAGAATGGTGCAAAATCGAAAACACGATATGTACCATTTGGGTTGCTTGCCAGTACGTCAAGAAAATTTAGCAAATCGAAGAGTACAGTCACCAATATTTGGCGAAGAATACAATATCTCGCAGACGCAGAGCGAGAAAACAAATTTCTGGCTGATTGATTGCGAGAATTCAGTTTCTCGCAGATGCTGAGAGAGAAAACACAGCTCTGGCCAGCTGATCGCGAGAAAATTAAATTCTCGCCAATTGATTGCGAGAAAGTATGTATTCTCGCTTACTTCTCGCAAAAAAGCGAGAAAATTTTCATTTCTCGCAAATTTCTCTACTTGTGAGTGTATGCAGAAGGCTGATTTTTTAATAATTTAAACACTACAATATTAGCAGTGAATTAAAACTAATCTTTGTACAAGAAGCAGTAAATTTACTTTCTACATGAATTTATTTCAGAGGATTAATCAATTGTTTCGTGACGAATGATCGGCGCATACAAATTAGTTTTCGCATTTCAGATCATTAAATTCAATAGTTATCATTGTTCACGCAGTTTTATTTTTAGACGATGGTGAAACCAAGGACCATTTTTTTCTCAAGAGCACGATGACTCGGCTGTTTCAGTGTATTTAGGAGGTTGAGTGTTTTTCAGTAATCGAAATGTGTAGTGGAGTAATTATACTAATGTTTGTGTAAGAAGCAATTCGCAATTTGGGTTGCTTGCTAGTACGTCAAGAAAATTTAGCAAATCGAAGAGTACAGTCACCAATATTTGGCGAAGTTTCTGCGACACTGGTAATATAGCACCTAGGAAAAAAGCCCCTGGTCCACCTAGAAAAACTCAGTGACGACGAAGTCAGGTACATTCAGTTTTTGAAATCAGAGATTCCGTCCATTTCTTACGAGGAAATTCAACAGAAATTGGTTGAGTTAAGTAACATAGACGTCTCAATCGTAACTATTGGTGAAACTGTACGTTATAGACTACCTCAGCAGTATACCTAGAAGAAAATGATACGAACAGCTGCAGACAGATTTTCCGAAGGGCAATTTAATCTACACAGGAGCTTATCTAGAAGCACTTCGTCACATTGATCTCTACAGAATACAATTTTTTGACGAATCAGGATTTAGTTATCCGGGAGTTTGTAATAGGCTGTGCGGACATGCGTCTATCGGCACTCCCTGTGTTGAAATACAGCGGTACGCTAAACAACCAAATGTAACGCTGAATATACTTGTAAGCGCAATGGCATTTGTCATCATCTCGGTAGACTATGGCCTTTTCATATTAAAATGAGCTTCACAGGTGTTAGATTTTTTTGAGACCTTTGTTCGTGGTTGATAATTGCACGAGATTATGCAAAAAGTACGACGAGGTGGCATCGTGCTGCCAGTCGCGTAGCAACCATAGTTACTTTGTGAGCTCTCAGGACAGAAACACTGCTTCACGCCAATCAAAACATAAAACGCCCGCAGTTTCATAAACACGTCTTTCAATGACCAACTTCTAATAAACGATATGACTGACCGTAAACCATTGAGTAAAACCAGACATTATCGATAGAAGATTTTCAAATTTGGTTGAAACACACTCATGATATATTCATAAAAATGTGAGAGGAATTTTTAAAATGGTTTAACTCACTTTCCCGAAGCTCAAAACTTTCCCGTTTTCGCCAGTATGCCGATTTCACTCAGCACCACATGACAACAATAACACAAACTTTGCCGAACATACTTTCGCTTATAAATTGGAGAAAATCCGGAAGCTACCGTAGGGTGCATGGTCGGCACTCTTCGGAAAAGCGAGGAGAGAGCTAGGCGGATATGGATGACTTACGTAACCGCTTCACGCCTTGAACAATACCCGTTGCCAGTCTGTTTCTATTTGTCTGTGTGCAAACGTTGTGGATGGGGCGTCTGACACTGATTCGTTCAAGCATTCTTTAACGAGGCAGCAAATTCGGTAATGGACGATGGTACTCCTTCGCTCATGGTAGGCGACGTCGTCATTGTTGACAATTGTCCAACTCATCACAATCGTGAAGTTGAACTTTTGGCACAATGCTTAGATCACATGGGAATACAGTACATTTTCACGCCAACTTACTCGCCTGACTTCCACGCAGCAGCGTATGTTTTCGGACACTTAAAGACACTATGTAAAAGGCCGATATTCAGGCATTTGTTTGAGGACAATAAACAATATACTGTCCTTCGCGCAGTAATGGAAATTACGCCTGGTGATTGCCTCGGCTTTTATCGCAAAGTTGGCTATTTGACCATGTAGTTTTTCCTTGGAAATAGGTCCTTTTTCTGAGAACGAACCAGGTAACCCTAGAAAGACGGTTGCGGTTTTTCTGTCATTTCATTTTACAGTCTGCAGTATATATCTCGCTGGAATGATGAATGTTTTCAGTGTGTATCCAATTAAAATATTAATCGGTCTGTAGAGAAATTCTGCACACGTAATGTTTGTTACAAAAAGCATACAAATTGAATCTTTTGTTTGATTAGTGCGATCGATTGAATAGGCGGTGTGTCTCTGAGGGCGTCTAGTTTGGGTGTTCTGTAGGAAAAAACGTCAGTGAATGCGTTTACTTTGTTGCGCGGCACAACAGAGAGTCCAAGCTGACTCCGTTTTGGCTATAAACTGTATAGTTGTGGTTATAACACGCCACATGCTCATTCCGTGTCACGATACGCCAGAATACGTCACGTGACGAGAAAATAGATACATCTAGACCCCACCGGATCGACAAAAGTGACGTTAGGCCAGAGAAAAAAAAAATCTTGTTCATCGGATTTTTTGGACCAAGTCCAAGGAGCGGCGAGCGAAAATTTTTTTTTTTTTTTTTTAGGCCGAAGGTAAACGCGGTTCTCTGGCATTTTTGCACACATGCAGACAAGGCAAGATAATTGTTTCCCTTTTAACCAGAAATATCTCAGACAAGCAACAGTGATACTGGTAACTGAATTCAATACTATATTTCCCAACAATAACATAGGCCATTACATTCACAGTTATAGTGTTTGCACAACATATTCTGAGCATTTCAAAATTCTCTCAGAATAAAACTGAAATGTACAGCAAATAAGTGAAATTCAACAATTCAGTATTGTCCTTTAATATTGTCCTGGTGGGACCTAGCATCTGAGTTTTTTTCATTTTACTTTGGCCCAATGTTTTGGCCTCTTTACCACTATCTATATATACACATTTTACACAATGGTCTAACAACACTGTACTGTGATCGGAGTGAAGTTATATAGTCATCATTCAGATCGTACTTTAACATCGACGCAACCATGTGTTTTGTCATTGCCGTAAATTTTTATACTTTCGGTGCAATTTTCATTGAATCGGATGCAGCGTCCATCTATATCTGCTGTCACGATCTTGTTGAACAAATCGCCGAACGTAATATCAGGACAAACACTGAATAGCGTCTCTGGAACTAACTGTTGGCCTTCACGTCAAATGTTAGCGATCAAATTAATACTCATGATGTGACATGTACTAACCGTTACAAAACGAGCAAATTTCTGGCCAAATCGACCCACTTTGCGTCGTGATTCGCCAAATTCAGACGTCACAACAGCATGTTGGCGGTCAACTAAGTCCGAACACGTATGAAGTCTCATTCAAAATCCCGTGCCCGCGAAAACCCGACACAGTGTATGGCGCCACCAGCGGCAGTACTAAAAATATTTGTAATGCGGAAGTAAGAATTTGCCGGGATCAAAAAAAAAATTTCCAAATATGCCAAAGTAGAAGCGACGATTCCGATGAACAATTTATTTTTTCTTCCTGGCCTTAGAGGGTATTTTTTGAAAAGCTATTTCCCTGGGGAAATAGTTCTAACCAAATTTGGAAAAGTGCCCAGTCACGTGACCGTAGTGTCGTCTGCAGCTTTGCAACAATGGCAGGTGACAAAAACGTGATGTGCGTCCGGGATATGTGACGACACATTCTCTAAAACAGATTATCCAACATTTTCCAACATTCCAACAGCGTAGGAACTTGAACAGCTCATCGATGGAAAAGATTAAAGTGCAACTGTCGCTAGGTATGCATAGAATATTTTTTGAAAGAAAGTTGTATCACGTACAACTGAAACCGCTGTGGAAACATCGCCCAGTAAACTTGTCACAATGGATTGTTGTGGTGCAAAATATCAAAACACATCAAAAACTATACAACAATACAACATGAGCATGTGGTGTGTTATAAAACACCTATAGCGTGGTCTTTATTAGGGCTATAGCGCTCGTCTATTACCCCTCGTGGCCTTGTGTTACCAGAAACACATCGCTATACCCCTCGGCCTACGGCCTCTGGGAGTAGCGATGTGTTTCTGGTAACACACAGCCCCTCGGGGTAATAGACGGACGCTATAGCCCTCATGACCAGGCAAAAGGTTTTTACTACACATGCGCATCAGTTAACGAGATTAGTATTGATCACTCGACGGTGTCAGTGAAAGTGTATGCGTGAGGATGATTTGTTTTTAATAATTTATACACTGACAATTTGCAGAAGATATAAGCTAATCTTTGTACAAGAAGCATAAAGTTACTTCTGTACATAAAGGAGTTATTAAGAAGATAATATCGATTATATTACCATGCCCTGCGCGTCGCATTTTGATTGGTCGAGCTGAACCATATGACTGACCACAAATACACAATAAAGGTTTGTTTACACGCCCGTGAATATGAATAATAAGATTAATAACTCAAAGTGTCGTATTTTTACAGCTCAAATGTAAATCATAATCAATCACAATATAAAATGGAGCACTTGTAGGTCAAGTTGAGATACTTTTTTTCAGAGATCATCTCCGGATTTGCCATTTTTTTACAGCGAGCGTGACAGTGCATCGCGTATTGCTCAGTTTCTTGGGCCCAGTTGTATTTCGCTCCGGAAATTTTCATCTCAAACTTTGAAGGTTTTCTTGGTTTCTTGGTTTTCTTGATAATATAATGGAAATAACAGACTCCGCGCTGACCATTAACGTTTATTTATGGGCGCGGGCTCGAGGAAAGCTAAATTAACGGGCTCGTCAAGCCTCGCCCGTTGATTTTAGGCTTTCCTCTCGCCCTTGACCATAAATAAACGTTAATGGTCAGCGCGTCGCCCGTTATTTCTATATTTAATTCCTTCGTGACGAATGATCAGCGTATACAAATTTGTTTTCATATTTCAGATGATTCAATTCATTCCATTATTCTCGCACTTTTATTTGTAGTCTATGGTAAAACCAGAGACCGTTTTTTCTCGAGAGTACTGTCGATTACTCGGTTGTTCAGTGTATTTAGGAGGTTGAGTGTTTTTTCAGTAATCAAAATGTGTAGTGGCGTAATCATACTAATGTTTGTGTAAGAAACAATTCGCACAAATGAATCTATTGAGAACATTAAATACGTAAAGTTCATTCGTAATGAATGGTCGGTGCAAACAAATTGGTTTCATATTGCAGTTTAGTAAGTTTAATAGTTATTATAATCATATAATTTTATGTTCCCAGTACGATGCGTATACGTAAGTCTACAAGAAATGCATCCCTTGAAAATCGCAACCGTGTTTCGCTTTTCTATGGTGTACATGCACTCTAGTAACCAATCATTTACACTTGGTCCCAATGTCCTTGGTAGACAGGAAGCCTTAGAATATCAATTTTCAATATCAGTTAACTGATTGGTTCACACTGAAGGAAGGAAAGCAGTGCTGAATGGCCTGTCGATACTAACATTTTTACAAAAGGTCTTTAGACATAACTTTGCTATTGTCTTCATTTGATAACAAAATATGCAGTGAATGGAACATGGGCACTTATGAAGGAAACGTATGTTTTTACTGTAATTTTCCATCGAATGTAACGTGTCAATTCATTCACCGCTTTCCCCGCATAACATTTTTAGTGTGTACAATGTTGGCCTCTCCGACAAACCATTTCAACATGAATAGAATATACATAGCATTTAAAAATTGTTGTTTTTAAAGGATGAACGTAAAACAATATTTTTAACAATGTACTCCTGTCAGCCTCAAGTGCAGCAAATGGAAATTTCAATAAAGGACTTTCAAGTTAAGGAATTACTGATTAATCTGTATTGCATTTGTCTTGAGCATTAGGAAGCCGGAATATTTTTGTTAAAATGCTAAACCAGTGGCAAAGTTTGTCACAACTCTTTGCATCAATGCTTTGAAGCAGACGACTTTTTTATTGTGAGTTTAAATTAGAGTGAATTTCAAAATAGCTTGGAATTACAACGTGCTTGGGTGATAAGAAAAAACGTTTTTAGGCGATAGAAAATGACGCCAGCTGCATTCATTACAAACGTTCTCCTTCGACAAATTTTGCAACAATTTTATCCAATGTGACGTTCACTGTGCTTCAGTCATTGTTGCCGCGCTTCCATTGAAAAACTCACCCTTACTACGGCGCGCCAAATGTTTCATAAATATTTATCGATTCAGTGCAAAAATAAA
>LD345296.1:255447-269318 GCA_001465055.1 Ptychodera flava | reverse complement strand
CCAGTTGTAGCCTATGAAAAATTCACCGATGAGAATATTCCTTACTGTGATGAATATGTGAATTTTTTACTGGACAACACCAAAACAAAATCCGGTTCTTTGATTTCCAGTTCTTGCACATTTCACGAAGTCCGAGTCAATATTTTCAAGCCATGCTTATAGTTGTTTCTCCCGCGGCATATCGGTGTTCTGTTAGGGTAAATCCTGTTCATCGTTTCACAATTTGACAATTTGACAAAGATGAATGACAGAATGGCCCTCGGCCGCACCAGTCGACAGGACAATAACGTCTGAACAACGCCTGAGAAATGGGTTGATTGTGAAATTTTGAGGTCAAAATTGGAGGCGTGGTTTAACAGATTTGCTCTGGCGGGTAAAACTTTTCTATTTCGCGCCACGATCTTTTGAGTTTGGCGGGTTGATGTTTTCACTTGACAAGTTGAGTGACAGCTGGAAATATCTTGCGGTGAGACGCCCTGGCGGCTTGGCCTTTGTTTTGACGTTTTGAACACATTAGTGATTTTAGCAGTAATACAGCTACTGCCTTACCACTACATACTGGCAGTGACAGTGATAGCTCTGATTCTGATATAGTTTAAGAAGAGTTTCGGTTATAGGACACTCAGTTGACAGTGAAACATACATGTTCACAAGATCCGGCCAGAGAGCAACACATAAACAGTTACCATGGATTTTTGAATTCTGGCATATCAGAACAATCAAATATTAAAGGAAAGAAATAGGGTCACAATGCTTGATCTTATACAAATGTAGGATGAAAAGTCAATTTTCTAAAATCACTTAAAATCATTATATAAAACCATTCATTTCAAGTTCATGCAATGTATGAAATTTTCATATCGTGCAATAACGCAAAAGTAAAACTTTGAACAGCGACGACTCTAATTTTAATGAAAATTGTGTGACTAAATGGAATCATTTATATTCTACCAAAATTGCCATAATTACATCCAAAATTTTTGACATTAAATCATTAATGTGATGGAATATTTTAACCGTTCAGTATTGTCAATCTTGTGATACATTTGTTAGTAGCATCTTAGTTGTATATGTATTTTACTTTTGAAAAAAAATCGGTAGGTCACTGTGCCTAGTTTTTCACAATTTGGTAAAATGTAGTCAGGAATACACAATTTTCACTCTCTCCTTATTGTCACTTTGTGTGCTTTTCAACTGGTGCAATTGACCTGGCAAGAGTTGGATAAACCCAAGTCAGCTGAGACTGATAAATCCAAAAAGTCCACTGATGCATTTCAAGATGAATTAATTTAAGAACTTGCCCTGGGTAATAGGTTCTAAAACCTGCTGATAAGAAGTAGTATTTTTATTCCGCGTGCATTTCTAATAAATATACGGCTATGTGGTAATTTGGTGGACCTTGAAAAGTTTTGATCATATTGACGGGGGAATACTTGAAAAGTTTTGAGGGTATTGAGGGTATCCGAAAAATAAATAAGCGACTCATACGGTAAAAGGATGGGCGGCTTCTCAAAGAAGGGCGAGAAAAAGAGACAAAGAAACAACAATTATGTTAGCTTTCCCTGCCATGTGCTCTTTTAAAAAAGCAACACTGCACGGGTCGTCAACAAAGATGAAATTGCGGATCACTTGCATAATATCTTTTTTCTAATTTATTTTTTATTTAAACGTAGAAACAAAACGAGCAAAGGACAGAAAAACGCAAACAGGACAAATAGCAAAAAGAGTTACAGGAGAAGAAAAGAGCACAAACAAACATTTCAACCTGCATAATATCTCGCTTATTTGATCGCTCTTCCTTGATTTGTAATTTGGAGCAATGGTGTTACTGTAATAATAGTGCCAAGCCTACCCTCGAAACGACTAGCCACCACTCTAAAGCAATAAAGTGTGTTGGGTCAAGTCGTTTTGTAGCCGTTGGTCGCCCGCCTACTTTCACTAGTCACCAGTCGTAATATTAAATAACCACCATACCTTAAACAAACCTATGAGTATAAAGATCTATATCAGGTAAGAGCGTCGAGTAGTTTGTTAACGAACAAATACACCCAAAAACTGCCTCAAAAGACAAAAGAACATTATTCCTATCCTTGGCGTCGAATATTAATTTCTTTTTGTAGGTCGTCCATTGTCTGTGATTATACAATAAGTTATGGGATAAAAGTGAAACCGGATAGAATAAGAAAACATGCAAAGTTTAAAGGGTGGACATTTAATATGGGGGAGGGCTTGGAAGATTGAGTTTGGGGCATATTTATTCTCCCTGCTTCTCCTGGTATGGTATCGTTTCTAAACTATGTTAATTATGGTATCTTTTTCACATCTCCTCTCAGAGGAATCTTTGGGCGCATACGCAAGCTGAAATGCAAATATTTGCTGTTGTTTTAGTTGAGATGCTTTACTTCATATGACATGACAAACATTTGTAAAGAACTAAAGGCAAACAGCATCTACTTCAGAATGCTGGAAAGTTGGAAAGAAAATAGAAGCATTGATGTTATATCTGTCAATATAGTATGCGACAAACAAACATCTTAGTCAAACAAACAGATTTATTTCGGAAAAATTCTAAATGCATCAAAACGTTGTCTTAACGTTTAACAACAACTACGCATACTCAAAGTCGCAAAGCATTGTTTGCCAACAAACTCATATGATGTCATGGAATTACACTTCAGTACACTATATCCCTCCTTTCGTCAAATTTGTGGTCTATCTCAAATCAACTGAGCATCAAAGATTGCAATAGAAATGCAAACAAACATTTCCAAAATATGAACATCGTCAATGTTCTTGCTCAGAGTCTAGTTTTGGTAAAACATACATGCATGAAATTGAATCAAAACTCAGCATGTTAACATGAACAAACAGCTGGCAACAGGGTTCACGTTAAGTTTGTAGCTACCCATTAGACATAACAAAGTCTTCATATCTCCTCGGCATTTGGGTAACCCTCACTAGTCTTGAAATTATGGTTCGTTGGGTAGGACTGTCATAAGCGTGACATTGCGCTTGTACTCAGCTCCTTCTCCACTTTGTATTGTTACTTCTCCTTCTTTTTTCTTCACAACCTTGTTGATTTTTTTTTCACCAGCGCCTTGCCCCGAACCTTCATCTCTTTATTTTTCGCCCGCTTCTTAGCATCTGCATAATTTTTCCGGGCAATTTTCTGGACCAATCTTTGCTACGTACTTGTTCGTCTGTCACAGACTGTTCTCGTCTCAAATCTGGTAGTTTTGATCTCATCTCACGACCAAACTTTAAGGTAATATGGAGTATATCCTGTTGTCACCTGACAAGAAATTTGACAACTCAACTCGCCAGTTTTTCTTCTCAACTTGCACTTTTCGTAGAGGCTTCATCAACGGCCTATTCTGCCTCTCAACTTCACCATTCGCCCAAAGCAACAAGGATGTAGTTGTTCTATGTCCAGTTGCAAAGACAATTTTCGAATTCAACTGAAACCAGCTGTGGTTCATTGTCTTTTCTCAGTGACTGAGGTACTCCATACCTGGCAAATATGGGTAGCAGTGCTTCTATGATCTTTGTACTTGTTGTGGATCGCATAGAACCACCTCATACAACGTGCTGTAGTAGTCTACCACTACTAATATACTGTCCCAAGAAGGTAACGGACCTAACAGGTCTATGCTATTATCTTGCCATGGTCCGCTTGGAAGAGTAACTTGTGCCATAGGTTCTTGTGCTGAATATTCATCAAGTACTCGGCATCCGGGGCAGGTTTTGCACATATGTTCTTTGCCTTTGTCAATGTTCAGCCACCATATCGTGGTACATAACCTATTCTTCTTCATTTTCAAAATACCCTGGTGCCCTTCATGTGCTATCTGTAATACCTGCTTCATTAGAGATTGAGGAATCACAATTCTTGTGCCACTGAGTAATAGTTCTTCATATATGTAGTTCATCCTTCACAGGAATGCAACTGGTGATGTTATATTCTTTTAAGTTTCCAGTTCTGACA
Source organism: Ptychodera flava (assembly GCA_001465055.1). Classification (NCBI taxonomy): domain Eukaryota; kingdom Metazoa; phylum Hemichordata; class Enteropneusta; family Ptychoderidae; genus Ptychodera; species Ptychodera flava. The sequence continues at coordinate 265,333 of LD345296.1, read as the reverse complement.
CATTTCTTAAATTAATGAGGTTCAGCTCAGGGTCATCTGTTGACCCTCTTTCTATCATTTGCGGTGAAAGGAAAACTGGCACACTATGTTCTGCCACTTGATGGGCAAAGTCATAGTTTCCATCTTCATCACTTGCCATACTGGAGTTCAGCCATGATAGTGAGTCAGCAATGTTGATTTTACCCGATCTGTAGACCAGTTTAAAGTCATATGCTTGCAGGCGTTAAACCCATCTCTCAATACGTGCTGAAGGTTTGGATCTTCTTGCGTAGATATGGTCAGTTTCAAATTCGATCTCTCTTCCAAAAATATACAGGTTGAACTGCTCACAGGCCCACACCAAAGCTAGAGCTTCTTTCTCCGTCTGGCTATAGTGTTGTTCAACATCAGTGAGTCTGCGTGATGCATACAGCATTGCACGCCTCTCATTATCTTGCATCTATGTAAGTACTGCTCCAAGAGCTACTGGCGGAGCATCTATTATTCTAGTCTTGCAGTCTACTCTGAAATATGCAAATGTATCAGCTTTTGGGTAATCAGCTTCTTTGCTCTTAGACTCACATCATGTTCCTTCACTCCATTACTATGTACTATGAGATCACATGCGATGTTGTCTAACCCATTACAGTCTCCAAGTACATCTTTGATGGTTTTCTTATATTTGTCTAGTGCAGAGAAAATTCCAAACATCAGCCTGGTGTATCTATACAGGCCTCGGTGTGTTGCACATGTTGTGATGTGTCGACTCTGTGTACTTCCATTCACGTCATGTAAAACCTCTTCCACTGTAGGAATAGGCTTGTGTTTTCTTATGATTGCTGCATTGGCCTCTCATATTTACACAGATATGCATGTCACTATCAGGCTTCGGTACTACCACTAATGGGGAAACCCATCCAGTTAGTCCTCCTGGCACCTCTCGATAATGCCACTCAAGCAGCCAATTTAGCTTTTGGTCCACGTTTTCTCTCAAACCATATGGAATTCTCCTCATTGGTTGTGCCACTGTTAATTGAGTCATCTATTTTTAGGTTCTACTCACAATCTTTCAGGAGCCCAATGCCACTCAGTACATCACTATATTCTTCACTTATGGATGTGTAAGAAATGTCATCAATTGTGTAAGCTTGAATAGACGTATAACATTTAGGACATAAATTTGTGTCCTAAACTCCAGGGTCGCTCAAGTTGATTAGTTGGTCTTATATCCCTATGTCCCATCTGCGTTCATTCATTGGCTACCTATATGTCCTCAAGTCTTCTTAATATTTACTGTTCCGAATCCAGTTCATTCATTGGCTACCTTATGTTCTTGTCCCTGCCTCACTTTTGAGTGTTACTTGTCTCGTTCTACCATGTGCTCGCCACTCTAATGAACAACTGTATCTGCGCGCTTAGCAAAGCAGTCCCAGACTCCATTCATCACTTTCAGAACAATGACTGACAGTAACCTTCGTAAAGCCGCCAATTATGATGGATTCAAACACAACGTATCGCCATGACACTCTTAGGTCAAATACGCACCTCTTGAAGATTGCTAAATGGTCATATAATCCACCCCGTCCTTGTTTGTCTCTGTGGTTACTGCAACTCCTCTACCAAAAGCATAGTCAACATTCGCCAGAAATTAAAAATAATTCCTCCTCCGTTGAAGGTATCGTGTTCTTTTTCAAAGTCTCTAGTTTATTCAGGAAACGCGCGGCATCTAGCAGGGTTGTTTCTGATTGCCCGGAATTTTGTCAAAGTAATTTCAAACAGGTGCACAACAGACATATGAATTGCCCTCCACAGCTAATATCTTGTAATCTTTAATTCGCATCGAACGGATCACAAGCAGATTTACCTCACTCATTTTGATGATATATGTAAACCAACATTGGATCTGTAGACGATCACAACATTCAACAGACGTAAATGCCAGAACAAACTAAACAGCTGGTCTAATTAAAGATGCTGACTACGTTATACATGTACATGGATCATCTGGAATCGATGATGCAGTCCTTTATTGTCAATTCGGAATGAAAGGAACATGAGCTGTAACTTTTGGCTATTTGTTCAGTATTTTAGTTCTGGAAATCTACAATAGTTTCTCATCCTAATACTTGTGCTATGAGTGTCCATTACTGTGCTTGTAACACATCCAGTACATGTGTAATGACCATTGTTATTGTTGATGAATGAATTCTAGTCCTGACTTGAATACAGTATTCAACAATAATGCCTGATTATATCCATTTAAACTGCATCAACGAGGTTTGCACTTGGTATTTATTTCATCATAGCCCTGGGATTAACACCAGAAACTCGAGTAAAAACGGAGAACAATACTGAAAAAAGCTAAATGGGACAGCCAATGGAGCTTTAATACACAATCCGATGGCAAGCATTTTGTTGTACAAATGAACCTGTAGCTGAAGAGTGCAACTCAAAAGTTGTTTATTTTTTGTTGGTAAGAAGCAGCATATATTTACTGACAGAAATATTTACAGCTAAATAGGACCAATATTTCCACGTGTCACAAGTCCACGTGTCAGGGGAATGCAGACAACTTTGATGCCAGAGCTTCCTGAGAACGAGATTAAGTGCAGCGCAGGTGCGAAAAGGAAATTTGTCTTCACAAACGTTGCGACTACGCTCTGGTACTGATTGGCTAGGCTCGCGGGTGTGTTACAGTAATGAGCACATGGCAGAACGAGACAAGGAACACTCAAAAGAGAGGCAAGGACAAGAACATATGGCGGCCAATGAATGAGTTGCATTTGGAACAGTAAATATTAATGAGACTTGATGACATAAAGGTAGCCAATGAATGAACGCAAATGGGACATAGGGACATAAGACCTACCAATCAACGTGAGCAACGCTGGGGTTTAGGACACAAATTTATGTCCTAAATGTTATACGACTATTAGGACAAACACGAAGCAGATTGAACATCTCAGCTGTCTCTTTTCATTGTAAACTTCTTCCTCTGCCTTCAATGACAACAAAGTCTGGCCTGTACGTTTCTTGGTTTGGTGCCATTAGTTCACGTGTTCACACATGTGAGCTAATGTCATAGCGATGTTTGTCTGTTAGTGTGTGTGTGTGTGTGTGTGTGTCTATCTGTCTGTCTGTCTATCTATCTGTCAGTTTACACGGTAATTCAAAAACGGCTGAACAGATTCAAGTCAGATTTAATAGACTGGTACCATATGCTTATTGCAAGAACTGATTAAATTTTGGATAGTGTGCCTTGCATATTAATGAAGTTAAGCAATATCATCATGCATCAAATTTGATGAAATCTGCTGCAAATACCGAACAGGCAGGCAATTTACTGTATTGTGAATCATTGAGTTATGCGAAGGGTTTATTTGTATATTTAATGAACTTTGTAATTAGTGATGTTAGTCCAAAAATACAGCATTGAATTCGATGAAATGTGCTACAGATTTTGATCTGATAGATATCAGATTGTACTTAGACGCATTAAGCTGTGTCAAGTTAACTGATAGCTCATTTGCACATTTTATAAAGTTTTGTAATTTGTCATAAAACTCCGATATTACTGCACCAAATTTGATGAAATCTGCTACAAATACTGATCCGACAAATATCTATCTGTGGTGTAATGCATTTAGTTGTGTAAAGTTAATTAAGGGTTCATTTGCATATTTAATAAATTTTGTAAATAGGTATATAACTCTGAAATTGTTGCACCAAATTTGGTGAAACCTGTCACAGACATTGATCTGATTAATATGTGATTATGCCATGAAACATTGAGCAGTGTCAAGTTAATTAAGGGTCCATTTGCATATTCAATTAACTTTGTAATTAGGTATATAACTCTGCACCCAATTCAGTGAAACCTGGTACAGATATTGATCTAATAAATATCTAACTGTACGAGAAGCATTGGGCTGTGCCAGGTTATTTAGGGGTTCATTTCATATTTAATGAATTTTGTAATTAGGTATATAACTCTAAAATTACGCCATCTAATTTGGTGAAACTTGCTACAGATATTGACCTGATAAATTTCTAACTGTGCTATGAAACATTGAACAGTGTAACGTTTATTGAGGGTTCATTTGCATATTTAATGAGTTTTGTAATTAGTGATATTACTCAAAAATTACAGCATTAAATTTGATGAAATGTGCTACAAATTTTGATTTGTTAGATATCTAATTGTCCCATAAAGCATTGAGCAGTGTCAAGTTAATTAATAGCTTTATTGCATTTTAAAGAAAGTTTTGTAATTAGTAATTTAACTCGGAGTGTACTGTGTGAAAGTTAATGAAACCTGCTACATATAGTGGTATAACAGATATCTGATTGTTCTGTCAAGCGTACGACTATGAATGATCCTATTGTAAACACGTGAGCGCATTCAATTCACATCTGGTTTAATATTAAATTGAATTTTTTGCAAAATCCATTATGGCGGCCGAACCACATGACCGATCCATATGTCTTTTGAAAACTTATTAGTGCTTACACTGGTAGTTGAGAAGAAGATTTTCTTAAAGATTCAATAGGTATTTTTCAAAAATCGAATACGGTGGCCAAGGACACGTGACTGCACGCGATTTTTTTAACAAATTTCAAAGAAAGATGGTCATGCTTGTTATACACCCTATTACACATTGACCTGACCATTAGGAAGAAGAAGAATATTAAAGTTTTAAGCAGCTTCATAAGGCCCAAGCACTTGCAAACACTATAAAAGTGATAATTCAAAACCCTCTTATACCGTTTGGTGTTTTCCAACAAATATAAAAGGCTTTAGCAGTTGTGGTAGCTGATTTATATACAATTGAGTTCAGGCTTCAAAACATGAATTTTTGAGGCAATTACATAGTGATCCTCCAATAAAAACACACCTTAATTCTCGTCAGCTTTCCAATTTTTGATTTAGTCAGTTCAGTCATCTTCACTGTTTTCTTATCCAACATTCTTCATTAAATTTGGCAGCTTCTGCTAGGAGACAACATATTCTCCTTGTGCACCTGAGGAGAAAATGAGACATAACATTTGGTACAAATCCACTTTTTTATTTGGGATACCATGTACTATCCACATTCATTTATTGTTACTGGCGTTCATGTTTGTGTTTATTTCATTTTCCGGTGAAAAGCTGACCTACAAGTAGACCCTTGAAAATGTAGTATTATCATAAGAAGTCTCGAACATGATACTAAGTAGAGACCAGACAGAACACTTACTTCAAACCTCGCAGCCATTACCAACCTGACTAATGTAGGTATGACCTAAGTTCTTCTGGGCTACCGTAGCAGCAACACGAAAGTTGAAGCTGGTTGAGCCACTATAGTGTTTGGCCTTCGGTGCTTTAGATGAAATGACCATGTTTATGTTTTCATTTGCTTGAGATGATCCTATCCTAGCAAGTTGTTCAGCATTTGCTATGTATGTTTTTATGATCTCCCCTAAATCCTCCCTGAGGTCTTCTCCACAGAGAACTTTGCCATATGGAAGACTCTTATGCTTGTAAGTACTGGGGTTGGTTAGATAGATACACCACTCTATATCACAATGGACATGGCCTCCAAATGTATGAGGCACTATTGCCCTAAGATTTTTTCTAAACCTCCATGTTTGCTATTATTTTGAGCTATAGCATAGTTAAAACATTTCTGAAGGTAATTAATGACTTTAGTTGACAACTGACTGTGCTTCTTTTCTTCTTTGAGTTTGTAGAGTTTGTTAGTAAATCCTTTTTTGTATGATTATCATCTTTATTTTTGACTATATCAGGCGTGACTTCTGCATGCAATTTAGCCATTGTTGTGGTGTCATCATCCATTGTCACATTGTCTATTTTCACTATCTGTTCTACTTCTTTCACTGTCTCTACAGCTATGCCAGCTTCCATAGACTTTGCGCTACCTGACTAGTTCCTATGACAATCATGCTGTCTGGCTTTCTCACCCTGCTGTTCTGCTGAGTCACAGATTCTACACTGCTTGCATCTAGTGCTATATACTACTACTTTTCCTGTCTGTCTACCATTCGTTGACATTTTCAATGCTGCCTTCGAGGAAGGTTTTGTACCACATCAGTTCAAAGAAGCGATAATTGTTCCACTAGCAAAGAATAGCAATCCAAGATCACTCGATGATTTTCGTCCTATTTCCTTGACTTGCAGTATTGCAAAAATCATGGAATGTTTGATTGAAAAGTGGTTAAAACTTGATATCAGTGGTAAGATTGTTGAAAAGCAATTTGCTTGTGCTAAAAAGTCATCATCGACGTTTGCTCTTGTCGATATGGTGCAAAATTGGATTGAACAGCTTGAAGGTCATAGAAATATGACCAGGGTTTGCTACCTTAATTTTAGTAAGGCGTTCGACAAGATAGACCATAGCATTCGTGTATCAAAACTTGTTAAAATCGGGGTTAATAGTAACATTGTTAAATGGATCGCCCACTTTTTATCAGGGCGACGTCAACAGGTCAAAATCGGTAATTGTTTTTCCAGCTGGCAATGTTTAAGAGCAGGGGTAACTCAAGGCACTAAACATGGGCCAATTGTATTCACAATCATGATTAATGATATGCAGGAAAATGTTGATTGTTCTAATTTTATATTCATGGATGACACTACTCTGTCTGAGTGTGTCAACTTAAGTGCACCTGTGACGTCTGTTATGCAGACAGTGTTAGACAAAGTTAGTGTCTGGGTATTCAAAAATAATATGAAATTGGGCCCCAAAAAGTGTAAGGAAATGTCCTTTTGTTTTGCCAAACAGTTCAGCCAACCCGAGCCTTTTGTACTCGATGATGTGCATTTGGGGTCAGTTGAAAACTTCAAATGTCTTGGCTTAACGATTAATAATAAATTAAAGTGGGATAAACATGTTGAGGAAATGATATCCAGGGCATCAAAGAGGCTGCATATTTTACGAGTGTTGTGTAGATTCGGAGCCAAAGTTGATGATCTTAAGCGCATTTATGTATCATTGATCAGATCTACGCTAGAGTATGCATGCGTGTATTGGGTGGCAGGGAAGTCTGACAGAAAAACAGCGTTCGCAGATAGAAAGCATTCAGAAGAGGGCCCTAAGAATTATGTACCCATTTTATAGTTACAGTAAATCACTGTCGTTGCTTAAACTTGACCCTCTGGAAGATAGTTTGAAGTTTGCCAGAGATATTGTACAACCAAATCATAAGCTCAACTACCACATTCCTACACCTGTTCCTCACAGTTACTTGACAAGAAATCGTAATCGTGTAGTGTTTCCATGTCGGACACGACGTAAAGAAGCCAGTCCCGTTGTTTATAGTGTTAACTTGTTGACAAAAGTGTAAAGTCTCACTGTCTAATTTATTGTTTTGTACAGTATTTAAGTTAGTCTGGTGTTCTTCTAGAGTGTATTGTTGACGTACAAATATGTAACGGATTGAACATTATTTTATTTTTTTTACAAAGCTGTGGACAGCAATGTAAATTTTTCGTACACGTTATTTTTTAAAAGGCTTGTATATAAACGTAATTTGACCTTTTGGTCACAATGTGTTTTGCAATAAACCTTTATTATTATTATTATTATTATTATTATTATTATTATTATTATTACAAGTTCAGGGGCTATAAGTATTATATAGAAATCTAATAACAGTTCATTGAAGCTGTGTGGGAATTCTGAAAAAGAGGTGTTCGAATGCAGGCCCATCGTGGCAGCCGTGGGCGCGCACAAAACAAGACAGCGACTGTGGAGAGTCTATGCCAGTGTATTGTGTATTTGCTGCAAATATACGTTCACGCATGCGCACTCGTTTGCCAGTGTAGTCTGCCAATATGACCATGCGCGATTGAGTTATCTGCGCGTGAATGTGTCGTCTGTACACTACGTTTTGTGCTATAATCTTGTCGTCCAGCTTTGCATGTTGACAGAAACTGGAATTACTGCAGATAATACTTTTCAGGACATCACAAGTGAGTTCCTAAGGTAACAAGTAGGACGTTTAGGAAATCCTTTCAGAAAGTTCACGCCGCCTGTGGCCATTTTGTGGAGTATAATCTTATACGTACCTGGCTGGAGCGACGGTATACAGAATTTCTACTGTACATATTGCCAGATAATATAAGATGGAATTTTGCGTTTCACGTCGTTCAATCATTCAGATGGAAATGCCGGCCTTCTCCAAATTTTGAAAAAAATCAGGGTGACAGACTTTGGAATGCTAACTCTTGTATAACAATGACGTTGAAGACATTTATATTCGAGCTCGGCAACATTTTTTGATTTGAGAACTCTCATCATGGCGGATTCACTGAAACAGTGAGTATTCAACAACTTTTTCCTATGTACATATCCATGTAGCACTTGTGCAAAAATAATCGAGTCCACAGGCCTTTGGCAAATCAATAAATGCGTTTTTCACCAAGCTGAAAGGTTGAAAGAAGCGTCCGTAACTTTGGGACGAGCTAGATAAATGCAGTCAAACCCAGCTGAGCATAGAAATTTGCCATAGTATGACTTTGTTCTGGAGACGACCGGCCTTGTGGTAGAACTTTGCAACAAAGTTTCCATATCTGAACTGACGTACTTGAATGACAGGTACAGGAAACGATGGCCAATAAAAACGCATTCTCGTTGCACTTTGATAATAATGTATCAATCTAAATGACACAGAAGGGCCATGGTCTATTTTTAGCCCTGCTACAGTATGTCTCAGTGCTGTAAAGGCCATATTGTTGTAATGTTGTCATGGCGACTTTTAAAATTTGCATGCAACTGTGAAAGTGAAACGGGTTGTTTATAGGTCACAAAACGTTTGAGTCCCACGGTCGTCCATTACACCTGTTTCCTTGGGCATTAAAGGTGTGCAAGTATACACATCAAAAAATTAGAAAATTCACTTCATGGGCAAAACCTTGTAAAATAGCCCTTTCTTGTCTGGTTAACGAAAAAAGGTACCCTGATCTAAAATATGAATGGGCTAGCAGCCAGTGTCAACCATCGTCGTACACCATGCCCTCTTCGGGCTACCAACTTCAGAATATGGTTGCCCAAGTGGACTACCAGGGAAAAATGTTAATTTCGAGCCCTAGGCAATATTAAACATGAAACATTTAACTTTTAATATTTCCCCTTGTCTTGGCCTGCTGGGTTTATAAAAAATTTTTAAAGGTATACAGGGATCATGTTCAAATTTAGCCATTGCTACCATGGAAAGGGGAGATCTAGCTAATCATCAGAATCATAGAGTTTATGGGGTCACGCCAGGTCACACAAAAAATAATGCACCACTACATTGCCATAATTTACTTTAGTTAAACAATCAGAAATATATAATTTGTCTTCATTATTCTTCCTTGAATGAGGCAGAGAAATCAAAATAAATTATTATAATATGAACTTCGTTAATTATAAATCCAGAAAATAAATAAGTACCAGTGAATTATGTTTTAAATAAATAAAAAAACTGTGCGTTACTGTTACTGCTTGTGATAAATATAATGGTGCATTAGGTGATAAGGAGGATTGGGTTCGGATACTAGTAGAATTAATTTCAGGACATAAAATTAATTTGAAGGCATAAACTTAATTCGATAAATGCATAATAAGTTAGTAATATACTATATAACACTTATTTGGGATGACTGCATGAAACACAATTAAAAATGCTTGAAAAATTATTTCTGGTCTATGTAAAATTAATTCTAACACACTAAAATTAACGGAAAACATGATTTTGACCAAAATGGCCCAAATATACATTATCTTTATTATTCTTTCTAGAATGAAGGCAAAGAATTTACAGTTATTGTACTTGGGCCTCAGCCCAAGTACATTTGTTTTCATTCCGTGGGAAAAAACTCTGTAAGGTATAACCATTTCTGGCTGAGACCAGGGAGGGCAAAATG
>LD345296.1:173561-252330 GCA_001465055.1 Ptychodera flava | reverse complement strand
TCAAAGTAACTTTTCATTGGATATTAGAAAAACTGAAATTTTCAACCCCTAAAATGGTTACCATGGAAACATGGGGCAGTGAAATCGATATCATATTTGGTCATTTCTACCCAAAATACCCTTATGGTGAACTTTTCATGGAAATTGAACCTATTATTATTCGCGTTATTATTTCTATATAATACTTATATTAATTATCATTGTTATTATTATTATTATTATTATTATTATAAGTGTTACATGTCCTACATATAAATGTACATACATTATCATCTAAAAAACTGTAAAGCATGTGTACTGTTTCTGCGAAATTCAAACATACAGTTTATAATTGTGAATTCAGAGAATCCACAGGATACTGTAACATACACTAGTATGACAATGCTGCGCCAAGTTTGTTGCTGCTGATTTAAAGACATGACAGACTACAAAACAGAAGCAAAAGTGTGGAAAATTCAGTTATCTGCGTCAGTCACTTGTTGTATTGAAAGCCACATCTTCAACAGAACACTATTTTACATTCTATGATTTTTGGAATTTTTTCTTAATGTTTGTAGACCTCCAAGCTACTTACCAGACAAACTTTTATAATCTCGCCCACTACCCCTCTTCTGCCATCCTCCATCAAAAGAAACATCAATTATAATGAGAAAAAATATACACATATGAGATGTTATATGACAGAGTACCCCTAAGAAGTACAGTGACTTGTCAAGCTAACTGTATTTCAGAGATATTTTTTGCTATGAGGTTAGATAGAGCAGGGGCAAATTTGGTGAATGATTTTCTTTTTAAAATATCAATATACATTATATTTCTAAGATATATAATGAATGAAGTCGCTCACACGTGACACACCTGTTTTTATTTTGACTTGTTCCAGTTTGCTATTTTCAAACAATAGCAATAATAGCTCTCAGACATTTAACGCAACAGACCCCCCTTTCAAGATAGGAGTAGGTAGTCAAACCCATGCCCGTACACAAGACCTCTCTAGCTAACATAGATTTGCTAACAAGTCATTTAATTCAGCTGAATGAAACAGATGATGAACTAATTCAGAGTTTTTCAACGATCTGATTGGTGCTTACAGGTTTTTGGTTGGTGCCCTTGTCACTTTTGTTTCCAAACCTTTAATTTTGTGTTTACACCATAGACAGTATCTCTACTGTGTATGTTTACACTTACCTTGCTTTCTTAGAATTTGAAATTTTACCTCTCAAAGCATGCTCACAAGATCTCTTTGCAACCTTAGTAATTGCTTCCCCGGCCGCTCTCTCCTTTCGTTTCAGTGTCTTTGTTTGAATAGTTTGAAGTGATATTGCTGAAAACAGGCTGTTGACATGTCTCTCACCTATGCCTGCATGGATCATACCTGTTGTAAAATGATGTGAAAGCAATACATGAGAAAAAACTGACATAAGAGATTCATTTGTGTACACATTTCAACAAATACTTGCACCATAATTGAAAAGGATTATATTGTTAAAGAACAAAAACAGAACATTTTAGTTCCAGTTTCCTAAGACGGTGATGACAGGGGATGCATATGTGAAACCATTACAGTAATCGTTACTCAACTGGACATGGCCAAATGCCATTGAATGATATGAAAATATACAATTACAATAAGTTAAGAATAATTACATGGCATATGTTGCATGTCCAGTAAACTGACTAGAACATTTTTGAGATCAACGTGACCTACTATGATGACCTCTGATTATGCAAGTGATTAGTACAGATTTTAAGTTTTGACAAAATTGCAAGCTTAGTAATCAATTATTGAAAGTGACTACTGATGACGCGACATGTATCGATATTTATCAGACAATATTGGACACATGAAATGAGACAGTATGACATGAAGTATTGCATACTTTTTGACTGTTATGAAGTTGTGTAAATTGGACCCTTGACCTGTCTCATTTTAAGTGACAAACCTAATGTGAAAGGAGATGTTAATTGTGCAACGTTTACAGACGTCATTAAGATAATCACTAATCAAAACACAATAACAAAGACAGACATTGTAATAGACGGCCAGCAGTTGAGTACACGACATTGAATCGAACAGACTTGAAGCACTGCCACTGATAGACAAGACGTGTATACATTCTACAACCAGAGTAACTATCTCTGATGAGGATTTATTGTATTACGTTTTTCACTACTCCTGTCAATAAACCAAATTAATACCAATATAATCGACATCCGTGTGAGGCGTGTAACAAATACCTGTGGCTATCTTTGTGTTTATATCGAATGCTGACATTCCGTACTTCTTTCCAGCTGTCCGGCTAGTTTTACTTGTGTAAATGTTGTTGAAAGTGCCGCAATGCTTACACAGAACGTGTAAAATGCTGCCTCCCCCGTATTTAATCTTGCCTTCACAATTTACCAGACGCAGATGGTTTCAGCACACACTGCAAGAGTCGAGTCCTGGGCAAGCACCCCGAGATTATCGAGCCTCACACCTTCATCCCATGGAATTTATCTGTTCATTGTTGGAGGCGTTGTTACATCATCGTCACCTTTATACTCGTCGTACTCGCATAAACAGACGTACTGGGAGTCACGTTGAAAGTCCCTGGAGCGTCTCGATTTAGATATTGACTGGCCAGTTGTGTTTTTGAAACATTATCACGCCGTGATTTTGCACCTCACGACAACAATTTTCCGCTTTTACTAGATTTTGGTCTCATACTTAGCGCAAAAGACGTACATACACCTTCCTCAAAATGGCTGACCTGAAACATATTTCTGTCAAGCTGGGGAGTTTACTTGCACAGAAACATAGGCGCAAGAGAATTCGGCGTACTTAACCTTAATGAGGTACAGGAAGTGGTCAGTCACGTGTTTTCGTTCTCTACTCACCCCGTATACTAGGTGAAAAGTCATTGAAATATGTGAAAAATAGTACTTTAAAAGTCTTCTTCTCAAAATTAACGTGGCCTGTGACTTTAAATTTAGCATGAAGGGGCCTCGCACTATGGTCTATAAATAGTGTTAACAGAACTTTGATTGATTTTATGCAAATGAGATTGATTCAAAAGTTTCAATCGAAGGTTACCACTGAGTCGTGTTACCAGTGGCATGGTAACAACATTAACAAATATCGTCTTCGAATCATTTAAAGTCATTTTGTTCAATGGTCTTCAATCGGGAGCTATGGCAGATGAAGGTGGGTCAAAGGTAATTCAAGGTCATCCAAAAGTGGTAAAAAAATGTTGGTCTCTTATGACTCATATTATTGAGGAACCCAGTTTGTAGCCCCTGAAGTTCCTTAGATACACTGATTTTGCTTAATAAATTAGTTATGGAAAAATATAAATTTAATCACTTAAAATCTTCTTCTCAAAAACGACAAAGACGATGACCGTAAAAGTTTGCATATGGCAACTACTATGCTCTACAAAATTTGCTAACACTGTTTTGATCGGTGAAGTTTTAAGCACATAGAGCAGCTTTGAAAATTGAATTCAAGATGGCAGCCAGGTCACATGACTCTATGAAATTTAAAGGTTGCATCAGAACTCAGTAGGTTTAATAAGCCCTGCCAGATTCAAAAGGCGGTTGCATTGGTGATCAGTAATGATGATCAGTATCCCTCTTATGCTGTTAGATGCTTCCTCCAATCCAATTTCAAGGGCATAGTACTTGAGGTTACTGATTTGAAGGTGTAATTGTAAAATCGTAGGCAAAGAGTGTCTGGGTCCCTTAAAGGCTTTTGCAAAAAAATCCTAAAATTTATCCTTGTATACAAAGAAATCAGATGTCTAGCTCTATTGGTGAGCTCAAAATTAGATATTGGTCACATGACATTTTAGAGAAACAATTTCCTCGCATATTCATCTCTCTGTACTAAACATCGGACTTCAAGCTTTATTGGCTTGCCCAGAATTACATGTGCACATATTTAATGGGTTAAAGGATGTTCCGCAATAAGGTTCAGCCTACAGAATATGAAGGGTGTAGCTCTTTTGGTTAGTGATTTATATGCAAATATATTTGGGATTCAAAGGTCATCGATGTAACATGACCTTCCGTCATAACACGTTTTTCCGATATTTATCCCTGGTCACAAAAAAAAAGACATCTATCTCTATGAACCAGCCCATGATTAGATACGCAAATGATTAGTGAAGTACAGGTTGTGGCTCCATAAGGTCCTCTCTCATACCTAATGTGACGGATATAGCACTTGTGAATACAGATATATAGGCATATGTGCATATTTGAGGTCAAAGGTCATCCAGGTATAATATGGCACTTTGTCAAAAGCTTTCCTGCCATAACAAAAATCATACCTCTAGCTGTACTGCCTAACATAGACTGAGATATACGCATAATTAATGAGGACAGGATGTTGCATAATAAAAATGACTAAGAATATGAAGGGTATAACACTTATGGTTTGATTTACGCATATGTGCGTATTTTGAGGTCAAAGGTAATCACGGTTACGTGACATATTGACAAAAAACGTTCATTCCATACTTATACCTGCGTACCAAAAATCAGACCTAAAGCTATATCAGCTAGCCCAGAATTAGATTTGTGCATTATTAATAAGGTTCAGGAAGTGGAAGGTCAAATGACATTTTTGTCAAAAAACGTATGTCCATAACTTATCACTACATATCAAAAATCTGACACCTAGCTCTCCTTGTCAAGCCCAGGATTAGAAATGTGCGCAATTGATGAGATACAGAAAGTGAAGTGGAATTGAAGGTCACTTAGCGTTTTATCCAAAAACTTTCCTCCCGTACATATCTTTGAATACAAAATATCAGACCTCTTGTTCTATTGGCAATCTATAACTAATGAGATAGAGGAAGTGGCGGGTCATGTGACATTTTGGCATAAACCTTTGATCCCACACATATCCTTGAATATCAAATCAGACCTCTAGATCTTTTGACAAACCAAGAATTAGATATAAATTTTTTACTATAACCCAAACGGGATTCGAACCCCCACACACTTACGGCAACATCGCCTAGCTGATAGGCCTCACACAAAACCAGTCGGCCACTGCTTCCAACCTAAAAGAGTTGGTCACAGTAACCGACTTAGATGTTGCAATTCTGTGCGCGACCGAACAACACGGTGTGCGATATGTGAGGTACAGTATCATGTGAAGTTCAAAGGTCAACAGCAGCCTCGAACTTTAGGTGTGCAATCGAGTCCTATGCCTGGCATTATTTGATTGACTCAAGCCCTCTCTTAGGCACTCGTATAGGTCTGAATGAGAGATGGCAATAGTTTAGCTTCAGAGGTGTAGGACAGGTCAAAGGTCATTGAAATAATGCTTTAAACATCTTCTCAAAATCAACATAGCCTGCGACCTTTAAATTTATCATGAAGGAGCCTAGGCCTATACACAAGTAAAATATGGATGAGGGTTTATATAGTGGTGTTATGTATTTAAATTTATATAAAGCCTTCGATATCGTTGACCATGAAATATTGCTTACAAAACTTTCTATGTACAGGCTTTCAGAAATGTCACTAAGTTCCGTTCATACCTTTCAGGACGTAGACAATTTGTCACTTACATGGGAGCACACTCTGAGGTTGTGCCGATGGCAAGTGGAGTTCCTCAAGGTTCAATTTGCATTGTGTATTTCACGGCTATTATGTATTTTAAAGCTCTTATTGACCTAGCACCCAGCTATATTAGAGATCTTTTCCGACTTCTCTGTGAATTGAATAGTTTAAAACATAGAAGTGTTAGCGCTGGTGACCTTTACCCACCAAGGTTCAGGACTACCACAGGTCAAAGGTTGTTTGCTTTTTGAGCTACGAAAATTTGGAATTCTATTCCTGTGTCTATTCGTAATTGTTAAAGTTTGTTTTCATTTAATTCTGCTTTGCAAAGTTATCTCGTCATGAAATTTTGTAAACGAAGGTTCTGATTTTGATTAGATTATTCAATTTGTAGATATTGTTTATACGAACTATACTTTTCTCACATCTCCTTGAGTATTTGTAAGCTCTAGAGTGCTCTGATGTAAATTACAATATTTATCTATTGTAATCAGATTACCCTCTTGAAATAAAGTACGATAATAATAATAATAATAATAATAATAATAATAATAATAATAATAATTAATATAAGTATTATATAGAAATAATAACGCGAATAATAATAGGTTCAATTTCCCTGAAAATTTCACGCTAAGGGTACTTTAGGTCGAAAAGACCAAACACTACGGCCCAAAAGTATGCCTCAGTGTACGGTATTCCGCGAAGCATAATTATTATCGAACAGCGCTTTCCGCCGGTCGCTATTGACAACGGCGAACATTGTATCAATTTATTTTCAATAGATTATCGATCGAAAATCTGTTTTGGTGCCGCTCGTTCCGGGCGCTCGTGTGTTGAGGTCACGTCATAAACATTTCCGCAATAACCCGTATATTGACTTATACACTTTAACATCAAGGTATCAGTAGGTTTCCTGTACTGAAAGTAAATCGACGATACTTTTTTCAGTTTTGGTGATACTTTTACGTACGTTTCAGCACATTTTGGCGCACTTCGGCGTAGTTTGGCGCCATTGTGAACGGGGAACTACACGCGAGTGAGCGAGACAACAATGTATCAATTTCGGACAAAAGAATATCGATCGATAACGTTCACTGCACGATTACAGTGGAGACTCTACGCCCGTTCGCCTCTCTTCTGTGTTATTTTTGCAGTTTACTGGAATTTTCATGTTTGATATTCGCCAAAATTTGGTATGAATTACAACAACTTTACTGGTATTTGGTCTGTACAATTTAATAGACGCTAACAGATTAAAATGCGTCAATATAAGACCCTGATTCTGCGTATGCAAAGGCTGTAAGATCGCCATTTTATTGAGGGCAAGAGCAAAAATTCAGCGATCGGAAAAATAAAATGCAACTTAAACAAGTTTCGTCAGGAAATTCAAAAAACTAAAACGACAGCAATTTTGTATATAAATCAAAGAAACACTGTGCAACTTTTCACTATCATTGGTTCAGAATTGAGAAATTTGAACGAGCGCGAGTTGTACGGTCTGTTCAGTACATTCAACGCCATTGTTTTCTATGGGAAATCGAGCTGATTAGACACATCGTAAAATGAAAAATACATCGGAAAAAACAGTTGGTTTAACTTTTTCATTTCGCTGTTATTTTTTATAATATTTGGTATGACAGATATCATGAAGTGTAACTTAAACTCTATGGTTTTATTTTTTTGAGTTTCCCTTTTTTTTTATGAAATGACGAGTTGAAGATCGTTTTGCTGTTGACTGTGTTTTTACTTAATTTTGCATATGGCTGTTATCGCTTACGTATTTTTGGAATTCCCATGTGAAATTCTTCCCAAAATATTATAATTGTAAGGGCAGCATATACGGGAAATAGGACCTGTTACTCTTTCATTAATATTTCGTTGTGCAGCAAGGAAATACGGCGAAAATTTTCATCATGAGGCGGGAGGTGAAATTGACTCTCTGAACGCGCACGCCACTTATGTGTGGCGAAAATGTGATATCGATTTCACTGCCCCATGTTTCCATGGTAACCAGTTTAGGGTTCGAAAATTTCAGATTTTCTAATATCCAATGAAAAGTTACTTTGATTGATATGAAAATTATCTAGACTTATTTTAATGTTTTGAGTTGCCATGGTACATATTCTGGGATTGAAAATGTTACTTTTTCCCTAATTCCTATTAAATAACTATTGATTGATGTACAAATTGATAATAAGGGTTTCTCTGGTTAGCACACCAAAAAAACCAAACTCATTTTAATGTGAGATGTTTCCATAGCACCAATTCAGGAGTAAATATTACCAGTTTTTCAAAGATTCCACCTAAAATCCAGGAATCAACAGAATGTGTTATATCAAAGGGATATTTTAGGTTAGAAAGACCAAATACCCAGTATAAAAATCCAGTAATCAACAGAAATATTATACCAAAGGGTTATTTTGGGTTAGAAAGACAAATATGATATCCACTTTTACTGCCCTGTGTTTCTATAGTAACCTATTTGCGTTTTAAAATGTCAATGTTTTTCCTAAGTCCATTAAAAGTAATCCCAGTTACTATGCAAATGCTCTCCTAAGTGTATTTATAACAGCATGAACTCCATGTTCATTTTTGTTTTATGTTGCCATAGTAACCATTTCGGTAACCACAGTTTTTTTATTTAAAACCATAGACCCTCGATAGGGTCTATGTTAAAACATAATTCACTGTTTTTTATTTATTTTATGGATTTCTTAGTAACAACTTTTAACATTAGTTCTATAATAATAATAATAATAATAATAATAATAATAATAATAATAATAATTGTAATTTCTCTGCCTTCATTCTAGAAAGAATAATAAAGATAATGTATATTGGGGCCATTTTGGTCAAAATTATGTTGTCTGTTAATTTTCGTGTGTTAGAATTAATTTTACATAGACCAGAAATAATTTTTCTAGCATTTTTAATTGTGTTTCATGCAGTCATCCCAAATAAGTGTTCTATAGTATATTACTTACTTATTATGCATTTATCGAATTAAGTTTATTCCTTCAAATTAATTTTATGTCCTGAAATTAATTCTACTAGTATCCGAACCCAATCCTCCTTATCACCCAATGTACCATTATATTTATCACAAGCAGTAACAGTAGCGCACAGTTTTTTTATTTATTTAAAACATAATTCACTGGTACTTATTTATTTTATGGAGGCATCATGGGCCAGTGGCTAGAGCAGTGGACTCACGATCAAAGGATGGTGAGTTCGAGCCCCGGCATGGCTGTGGTGTTGTGTCCTTGGGCAAGGCACTTTATTCCTCATTGCTTCTCTCCATCCAGGAGTGATGGGTACCTGGTAGGACAGAGGTTGTTATGTGTGCGTTTAGCTCTGCTGCGCTTATTGGCTGCACATGTGAGCTGTTGTTTGCTCCCCAGGGAGTTGAGTGGTATCATATTAGGTCTGGTGACCAGGGGTAATAATAATTGTAAAGCGCCTTGGTCACATCTACTTGTGGATATGTGCGCTATATAAGAACCAAATATTATTATTATTATTATTATTATTATTATGGATTTATAATTAACGACGTATAATAATGTTCATTTTATAATAATTTATTTTGATTACTTTGCCTCATTCCAGGAAGAATAATGAAGAAAAATTATATATTTTGATTGTTTAACTAAAGTAAAATTATGGCCATGTAGTGGTGCATTATTTTTTGTGTGACCTGGCGTGACCCTATAAACTCTACGATTCTGATGATTAGCTAGATCTTCCCTTTCCATGGTAGCAATGGCTAAATTTGAACATGATCCCTGTATACTTTTAAACATTTTTTTAAACCCAGTAGGCCAAGACAAGGGGAAATATTACAAGTTAAATGTTTCATGTTTAATATTGCCCAGGGTTCACAGTTGTATGCAAATTTTAACATGACAACAATGTGGCCTTTTCAGCACTGAGACATACTGTACCAGGGCTAAAAATAGACCATGGCCCTTCTGTTGGGAGGAAGCTTATTTCCGTGTCATTTAGATTGAAACATTATTATCAAAATGCAACGAGAATGCGTTTTTATTGGCCATCGTTTCCTGTGCCTGTCATTCAAGTACGTCAATTCAGATATTGAAACTTTGTTGCAAAGTTCCGTCGCACGGCCGGTCGTCTCCAGAAAGTCATACTATGGCAAATTTCTATGTCCAGCTTGGTTTGACTGCATTTATCTAGCTCGTCCCAAAGTGACGGACGCATCTTTCAACCTTTCAGCTTGGTGAAAAACGCATTTATTGATTCGCCAAAGGCCTTTGGACTCGCTTATTTTTGCACAAGTGCTACATGGACATAAGGAAAAGTTGTTGAATACCCACTGTTTCAGTGAATCCGCCATGATGAGAGTTCTCAAATCAAAGAATGTTGCCAAGCTTGAATATAATGTCTTCAACGTCATTGTTATACAAGAGTTAGCATTCTAAAGTCTGTCACCCTGTTTTTTTTCAAAGTTTTGAGAAGGCCGGCATTTCCATCTGAATGATTGAACGACGTGAAAAGCAAAATTCAATGCATATTATCTGGCAATATGTACAGTAGAAATACTGTATACCGTCGCTCCAGGTACATATAAGCTTATACTCCACAAAATGGCCACAGGCGGTGTGAACTTTCTGAAAGGATTTCCTAAACGTCCTACTTGTTACCTTAGGGACTCACTTGTGATGTCCTGAAAAGTATTCTCTGCAGTGATTGTAGTTTCTGTCAACATGCAAAGCTCAATGACAAGATTACAGCACGAGACGTAGTGTACAGACTGCACATTCATGTGCAGGTAAACTCAATTGCGCATGCTCATATTGGCAGACTACACTGGCAAACGAGTGTGCATGCAAACTTGATAGTACTTACAATGAGGATGATACAAGTGAACTTTAAATTAATTTTTTTATTGTTCCGGAGAAGAAGTGTTTTAAACATTAATCGTTCTTTTGAAAAGCCAATATGACCTCCAAACCACGTGACCGATCTAAATGTCTTTCGATAATGTGAAAGTGCTCATACTAACGATGTTACGAGTAAATTTTAGTTTAATCTGTGTTGTTCTTGAGAAGAAGATGTTTAAAGATTAATTTGGTAATTAAGGTAATCGTTGGTTTTTTCGCAAAAACGAAAGTGGCTGCCAAACCACGTCACTGACAGAATATTTTTTTTGTAAACTGAAAAATACTTTCACGACGGATAATTGTAGTGAAATTTGAAATTGAATTAAATGTGACGCTTGGTCTGGAGAAGAAGATTTTTAAAGATTAAATTGATAATTTAGGGAAATCCAATGTTGCTGTCAAAGCACGTGTTCAATCCAAATGCCTTTCGCGAACTTGATAGTACTTACACTAAAGATGATTAAAGTAAAATTTCAATTTTAGTTCAAATGGAGTGTTGGTTCTGGGTTCTGGAGAAAAAATATTTTTTTAAGATTTTTGACTTTTCGTAAATTCAAACCAAATCACATCACCAATCCATCTGCCTTTTGCAAACTGAAATGAAATTGCACCATGCATGCGTCAATTTCAGTTAAAACGGTGACTCGCTTCAAGAAGAGATTCCTAAAATAATTTGAATTTTTCGAAAATCCAACATGGCGGCCAATGTCATGTGACCGCTAAAGATGTTATCAGCAAATTTTGAAGAACAGGTAACATGCTTGCAATACACACGATTTCAAATTTCCAAGACCCCTAGGTCATCAGGAGACTCCATTTTTAGGGTTTTGGAAAATCCAATAATGTGGCCAGGTCATCTGACCAGGTTGAATTTTTAAGGCATGATAGCTGTATCTTTTAGCATTATATTGTGATTTACTTCCAAACTAAAACCAGTTTGTTGGAATGTACGCTTTTAGGGGTGTTGACACAAGTATAATTAACTGTGCACTGTGACTGCATGTGCAATTTTGAGCAAGATAAATAATAAATGTTTGCCCAAACAAAAGATGGCGCCCCCATGCAAATAAAGCAAAAATACTGTACGTCGTGCATATGAATGGGAATCTTCACAGAAACAACAGAGTAGTCCAACATGGCGGCCAATGTCATGTGACCGCTAAAGATGTTATCAGCAAATATAATGCATAGTGCAGAATGCTTTCCACTGGGACATCATATGCTTTGTTTTCCTTTTGGTCATATCACCAGGTTTTAAAAATGCCGGGAAATCAAAATAACGGTTACAATTTAAATCTACTTGTCCAATTTTTCAGGAGTAAAAGACTATATCCTTTAAATTTGTAGAATTTAAAGAAAACCAGAGAAAATAGAAAGCCTTTTTCAGGTCAACAAATTTCAAGATATACAACTACAGGGGCTTTAAGGTATATGTGCACAAGTACTCATATGACCCTTTAAGCCCTGCAAGTTAGAGAAGTTTACATGCAACGCTTTAGGAGATATAGGGTGACAAAGAAATGACATTAGAAAAAGTAGAACCCGATACGTTTTATGAATACCTTATCGCCCTGGTTATCAACTGCTTCATTTTGGCTAACAGAATAAAACCTAAAATGCATAAGTATAATGTATGTGTTTACACAGCAGTGTCCTGCAGTATTTCAAAAAGATCAGCAGTAACTTTAATGTGTAGCTTTTCGTGTTCTCAGCAGTTTGCCAAGACTTTCCATCTGGGCTACAGGTGAATTTCTTCCTGAAGGAGAAAAGTACTTCAAGGATAAACATACGCGAATCCCATGAATATATACGGAGACCAAGCATATAAGCCTATAAGAAGATCAAATTAAATAGCTTTCGTATTTTTAGCAAAATGGAGCTTGCATTTGAACGATGCTTTGAAGTCACTTACGGTCACTAATAGAGCATTTTATTTGTGCCTCTAACAATAAGTGCCATGTTACTGTGGTCGACAACGTATTCCGATATATTCATAGCATAATTATCAACGTATAATTGTGCTGGTTCTGTTGCACGCCATCCCTGCAAAAGTTAAATTTTACTGGATCTGAGCGACCAAATGAAATCTGATGGCGTGACTTCTAGTTGATATACCCCTAAAAGATACAGGGTTTCATTATTAAGCATTCTAATGTTTTTCCCTTATCCCCTAGCGTATGACTACCCAGCACCGTGTGACTTTGACCATTTGCTGTGCCAATGGCAGCAACTTGACGATGACAACTTTGATTGGACGTTGAAGTCTGGCAACACGCCAAGTGTCGATACTGGACCAAGTTTCGACCATACACAGGGTGGTGGTGGAAGTGGGCAATACCTTTACATTGAGGCTACTGGTAACAATAGAAAGACAGCAAGGCTAGCAAGCTCACCCATTAACCCATCATTAAGTGATCCCTGCACTGTAAGTGGTCTCTTTTTCATTGTTAATTTATTGTCAGTTGTCTCACATTGAAATAACTATTTAAAGGTATTGAAACAATAGCCCTCTCGCTTATTGAATTCAATAGTGGCAGTATATCGTAATTTCAAAATATACAGCACTTTCCCACACTTCATCAAAACGCAATAATACAGATAAATTCACACAAATGAGTTGTCTGTATTATAGACTAATACATGTGAATGCACATGAATCCACATGAATACAGGCTTGCTGAATACAAGCAATGAATTTTTGACTGTATTCATCTGTATATGCACTATTCAGCTAACATAAGGCAACAATCCATACTAATACAGTAAGTATTATTGGGTTCTCAAGCAATGCAATGAAAATTTTTCACATTTAAAAGAGAGCGCCTCACACTCTCGTTTTTCGTGTGGAAGTGGAATGTTTTATGTAAAAATATGCTACAAATGAAATTCTCCTGAGAAGAAAATGGTCAAACTCTTGATATCTTGATTTACCTTTCCCAATGCTCTATATCAACAGATGGTATTCTACTATCACATGCATGGAATCAATACCGGCAATCTGCAAATCTTATTTAGGTACGAAGGCGCGACAATTGAAACCAGTTTGTGGCATAAGGCCGGAAACCAAGGGAATTCTTGGAATCAAGGCAGAGTGACATTCGATAATATCAAGAGACCATTCCAGGTACTACTTTACATTTTAACCTACGCTGTATTCCCCTGCTATGCTCTTGAATATGATCATATAATTTAACTCACGCTGTATTCCCGTGCCATATCGAGTATGATATACTTAAAGTATACTTTAAAATACGGTGTATTCCCAAGGTATGAATATAATTTTATCATCGGATGAATGACAACAACAAAGGAGTCGGACGACAAAAGTGTGAAAAGAACAATCAATGGCTTGCACAAAATGATTACTTTTCAAAGTTCCCTCTTTTATATTTAAGTCACAAGCCTGTTATGCGAGAAGGTACATCCATAGTAACAAATATGAAATTGCAAGATGTACTGAAACATAAATAATGAATAAATGAATAACAAATACAGAGTTACCTGCGCAAAAGGTAAATAAAATTTACTAGTTGCAAAAAAAAGTATGACAACAGGTTTTTTTATCTTAGGCTGCATAATGCAGAGGATAGAACAAAATATTCAACGAGATAATGTTACAAGACACTCTTTATACCTTCGTCTGCACTCTTCTCTGTCTCTCTGTCTCTCTGTCTCTCTCTGTCTCTATCTCTGTCTCTGTCTCTGTCTCTCTCTCTGTCTCTGTCTCTGTCTCTGTCTCTGTCTCTCTCTCTTCTTCTTCTTATTCTTCTTTTTCTTCTTCAGGTCATAATACAAGGAGTGACAGGCAATGGATTCGAAAGTGATATTGCAATTGACGACATTTCGTTTCTCGACGGCTGCATTAGAGGAGGTAATTGTAAATTTTAAACTTTTAATGAATGGAGTGCTCTGTTAACTTTCTGGCGGAAACATATACTATCGTTTGTGATAAGAAAAGCGATAAAAGACAGCGTCATCCACCTTCCAGACAACGAGTACAGATAGTAGTACTGTGAATGAAACGGAAATATATATATATATATATATATATATATATATATATATATATATATATATATATCTTGAATAATATATATATTTTTTAAAAATTCTGCACATGCACCCCTTGAATAGAAAGTAAATTTACATATTTACATACCTCTGCTCAAGGGTGCAGTGTGATGTACAAGTAATGCTCTTTCAATAACTGTTAATTTCAGAATTGTGAAATCAAAGCCTTTGAAGAAGGGTTTTTCTTTTCATAATATAAATACTGTGAATTATTACATATGTATTTCCGTTTTCCAAGTTGCACGTGAAAAAATAAAACGTGTATTTTTACAAGTTGATATGCAAATTAGTAAAAATTAAAGTAGTCCCTGTGTCTTTCTTTGAAAAAACGTAATTTCTAACATTTTATTCCCATACTGTACACATATAACGGAAATGGGATACGTCTTACACCAAATAAACTGGTATTTTTTATTAGGCGATATGCAAATGATATCATCGATATGCAAATTTAATAAACAACATCTTTTGGGAACTACTTTCTATGTGTAAATATTGTCGTCTGCAAACTTTGTCCTTCATGGAACAGCTAGAGGATAAATATTACGACTGGGTGAATTGTATGTACGTCGAACACTTAGAAAGTGAATTTTATTACCCAGACGATGAGGAAAGAATGAACAAAACGACAATGCAGGCCTTCGAAGTCTAAAACAGCAACTCAGCGATGGAGCCAGAAGTCGAACGCCCTTCAACTTCAACTTCGGCTAGCGAGAAACTGAGGTTCGTAAGTTTCTCCGTGGACGAAGTAGCTGCTTTTGTGGGCGACCACAAAAACAAGAATACCGTTTTGAAAACGAAGCGAGAGGTTGCCGTGTTTGAAGAATGGAAAACAGCAATGACGACAGAGAGATGTACGTTAACGGAAATACCACCGTCCGATCTTGATCCCTTCCTCGCGAAATTTTTTCTCGGCATCAGGAAGAAGAACGGTGACTACTACGAGCCGGACTCTATATCTAGCTACCAAAAATCAATCGAAAGGTGCTTGTGTGCTAACATTATCCGTGACAAAGCGTTCACATCAAGTCGTCGTGCTTTGGCAGCGAAACGCAAACAGCTCACGGCAGCAGGAAAGGGGAACTTGCCAAACAAGTCCAAGGCGATAACATCTGAACACGAGAACACTTTGCTGAAAGCCGGTCAGCTTGGAGTCCACTCCTCATCGTCGTTACTTGACACCCTCTGGCTGAATAACACAAAACTCTTCGGTCTTTGCGCCAGTAATGAACACCATCAGATGGAATGGGGTGACGTTTCCCTGGGGCATGATGAAAACGGGAATATATCATCCACAACGAAAGGCTCACCAAGACTCGCCGAGGGGAACCAGGCAATACGCGAAGTTTTGCCCAAAAAGCGTACGCTACCCCGGCTTCTCCAGATACATGTCCCGTTATCATGTACAAGACCTACGCTTCACGAAGACCCGATAAAATGAAATCTGCCACTTCGCCATTCTATCTAGGCATTGAATACGTTCCATGTACCATCAACAGAGGCATATGGTTCCGTAACCAGCGTATGGGAATCAACAAGCTAAACACGCTCATGAACACGATGTCGGAAGCGGCCGGACTCACCGGTAAGCTCAGCAATCACAGCGCTCGGAAAGCCTGTGTTCAGCCACTCCTTGATGCCGGCGTTCCTCCAAACACCGCTGCACAACTTAGCGGCACAGGCGCTCCTTAGCTGGGTCGTCTGCTAAGTAGATCGATTTTCGGATCGATCCATTGATCCCGTAGTCTACTGATATGCTTATCAACGGTCAAAACAAAGGTCATGGCAAGACGTCACTGGTGAAGTACAGTTGAACCAATCAGCAGTGGAAAAAATGACGTCATATGGTAGAATCGTTCTGCAGGCCGCATTTCACGGCGCTTGGTCTCAAAACACGGCCGATTTCTTCAAGATGACGCGAGTAACACATTCATCGGCGTGATTTTTGAGGAGATGGTTAAATTTGTGATCCAACTAGGTATATGGGAGTGTAGTTTTCAATGTTTTGTGTGAGCGCACGGCCAGTTGACAAATCGGGTGGTGTGTTTTTTGAGTGATTGTGTTGCACACCTTGTGAGTATTTAGGTTGCAGTGGCCGGCATATCGACTACGGGATCAATGGATCGATCTGAAAATTGATCTACTTAGCAGACGACCCAGCTAAGGAGCGCCTGTGCTTAGCGGACATAAAAACGTGTCAAGTCTCAATAGGTATGCTGTACCTAACCAATGCCAACAACGACCCGCGACCGAGTAGCAGCAGTACAGCAGCCGTCGATCGCGATTCTCATACTTCTGCGATGTTACCGTCAACGACCGCTGTCGTTCCAGAGCAATCAACCCCTTCCGTAATGACAAGCAACAACTTGAATACGCCGAATCACGTTCCTCAACTGAATGGTTTGTTTGCCAATGCCCAAATACATGGTGGAACATTTAATTTCCACTTTAACGTTGCTTGGATGGATGGAAGTCCCAAGTCGACCGGCTCCTGTATCTCTCCGATTAATACAAGTAAACGCCGTAGACTGTGTGTGATTTATTCTGACGATTCGGACTGAAACGATCCCCGAATTTCAAAATTTTGCCGCTTCTATTGAAATATGATGTGTTGTGTTCTCTGTTTGTTTAACTTTAACAAAGCTAATTTAATGACAAGTTTTCTCCGTTTTTTTGTGAAATAAAAGTTAGGATTTTTGATCTATGTGTACTGCTTCAGCGTTTTGTTTTCAGTGGGCGAGTGAATGAGCTCGAGCGAAGATGATGACCTCATAAATTTACATATGAATAGACGTGTGTTAGCCAAGCCAATCAGAGACTTCATACAGAAACGTAATGGCGGTGAAACACTTGGATTTTCTTATGTAATATTAGTGCACTTCGCGATGCATTTTTCTAAATAAGAGGAACATATGTAATAATAACAGAACCCAATGAGCTCGCACAGCATTTTGAGGGATACTGAAGTTATTTTAACTCGCTTTGCTCGTGAAAAGTACTGCGGCAGGATATGCCGCATCACTCGTTAAAATAACTTCAGTATACCTCAAAATGCTGTGCCAGCTCATGGGGTTCTGTCATATTTCTCACTTCTTATATTTAAGAATCGACAAATTCGAGCACTGTCGAATGTTTTTACTGAACTCGCGAGTTCTTCCCCAACACAAGTTAAGCGACCCGTGACATGATTAGAGAAATTATGTTAACCTTTTTTATATACAAACTACAGGGCGTTTCACTTTACCTTCACGATTCCCCGTTTGGTATATACATTGTATGCCCAGAACACACAATGTTTTATCTAATACAAACAAACAGATGCCGCTTTAGTTAGGAAATTAGGCATATAGAGAACACAGTTCAAATTACAGCTTGACATCCCAGTTCAGGTTACAACATGACACCCCGTGTAAGGAAGTGACCACCAGCATACATTAGAGTTATTTAAACTGAACAAGAGATACTGGAACTACCAACGTGGATAAATGTGAGTAAAACTTTAAAAAGATTTCACAAGCCTTAGGGAACCCTTATTGTAACACATGAACTTCACTTACAATGTATAAGATGTCAAACTGATGAAAGCAAAGCTAAGCACTGTTCTGGTGTAATTTTAGTCACTGCATCAACACTCTACTCGACTCCCGCCAAACTGTGATTAGTCTGCTGTAATCTGATGATCACTTTTAAGAGACCTCTGTGCTGTCGAGAGATCAATAGGTAAATTTGAAGACAAGAATTTGTGCTTGACCCATCTATCTGATAAAGACATTAAGAAAATATTCCATTCTTAATGGGAGATTGGACTTGCCTTTCTTTATAGTGACTATGCTATCCAAATGACAAATATTCCCAGTGAGTTGGTGTTATGGCTCATGTATAGTTACCCTGTTTAAGATCATCTGAGCCATTGCAAAACACATTCAATAATTCTTACTGAAACCAGATGTTTCTACGTCAAACAATACAACATGTTCAACATATTCCATGGGTACTGACTCCAGTGTAGGAGTGGTGATCGATGGTTGTATTTCAAGAACATCCTGCTCCTCTCTCATTGCTAAATCAACACTGGACTTGTAGGTTTGCCCCCTCTCGCTTCCTGACTGACCATTTTGCTGTTTCTCTCTCCCGTTGATTCAAGACAAGATTACTCTGTATTTCATGTTGACGTTTCAAGCTTTATGGCATATGATGCAATGAAAGACCAAGGTCAGTGCTACGATGCACCTATATTTTTAAATTCAAGAATATGACGGAAAAATGTTCATTCATTTGGATTCTTGGTAATTTTGTAAGTTAATATCATGAAAGAAAATACAGTATGATGGAACAAAAAACAGTAAATCCCTTCCTATTGATCTATTATTATTATATACATTATTGTCGCATTTAACATCTACACGTTATCGAAGTCAGTTATTGCATTTTAGGCTTGGATTATCATATATCCTCTTTCAGCCTATATGACCTAATGCAACAACAAAAATGAATTGGTAATAATATGCTTCATATATTGAATTAATTTTCCTTCATCAAATACGTATTTACCAAAAGAGTCTCGAAGCAGCCTCAATATTCAGACATAATGATTATGAGAAATTGACTCAAAAGTATTTACCCAGCAAACAATGTAATGTCGTCGTAACACAATGGACACATGATAAGTAACTACGAATTACTTACACCTAATATGTATGAGTGACCGATGGTTTTTCGGGCAACGAATGCAGCAACTCAGAAAGCTGACATACTGTAATGGTGGAATTTTGGTGCCTTTAAAGCTACACTTCTATTCATTCTTTCTTTTGCCTGACTGCTGCCTAAGTTGGCCAATTTGAAGGACTGTCTTGCATATTTGTAGAACAGAGTTTGAAGATTCTATCTAAGGACATCACCTTTTAGATCTTGAACAAATGGCAAAGTCTTGTGCTTATAAGTAACTGGGTTCGTCTTGAAACCACACCATTTGGATGAACGACTATCATGGTCATGAAATTCATGAGATGTTATGCATCCTAAAGCTGTACTTAGGGCATCAGGGTTACCTATATTCTGTTCTACCACATTGCTGAAACATTTGACCAAGTAGTTAATGACTGTACAGATAAGCTGTTTATGATGTTGCTTCATAGAATGCAGGTCATTACTAACATTTTTGACATGGTTTCTATCACTTACTTTTCTGATTTCACCATTAACTTCAGATTGGACGCATAGAATAGTTGTAGTGTCATCATCATCTACAACAGTTCCTATTTCAACACTATTTGCTTTCACTTCTTTCAGTATTCCAGCTATCATAGCCGGTTCCATGGCTTTGAATGACACTGTCAACTTTTTCCTTCAGTCATGGTTACTAATAGGTACACTGAAAGCCTCTTTGCATTTTTTACAATTTTTACACTTGACACTTAAGCCAATAAACTGTCATGTTTGATGCCCTATCATAGTGGCATGTCCTAGGATATATAAAACAATACTGTATTTTCCTTTAACTTATTAGTATATTTTCAGGATATATGTACTTACGACTACAGCATTATATTCTGCAAGCGTCTAATTTGTATTTCAAGGTTACATATATTTCAAATTATCTAGTTGATTGGAAATGATTTGCACACTCTTCTTACCCTAACCTGTTTATAATCAAACATTTAAGTACGTATCGTATGCATTTTTCTGAATGTAGAAATATCAACCCATCTGACAAACTACTGTAGCATTTTCCACTGCATCGCTTCTGCCAACCTCCATCAGCAGATGCTTCTATTAAATCGTTACTGTCATTCCATTGCTTACTGAAAAAAGTTAAAATCATTCATCATGTTATATATATCTGACAAAACATACACTGACATTTTTAACAATCTTATCCTAATTACTCATGTCATTCAATAATTTTGGTTTAAAAGGGGCACATTTTTTATCAGTTTTTACTTTAAGCAAAGTGATTAACTGCACAACTTTCAAAGGAGAACAAAGAACTAAAATTAATTAAACAGTCAATGTCAACTCATGTACATCCGGGTATTTAGGACTGCTCTTCTAAGGAATTATGGGTTTGGGTATTCAGCGTATTCTTAAATAGTAAATTCACCTGACTTTCTCTTTGTGAATAAAATGTGAAACTTACCATATGGAATATTTCTCTTCAAATAATGCACGTCTGACATTCTCCTTTGCAACATTTTAAATTGTTTTCCAGCCTATCTTTCACTCTTTTTAAGAGATTTAAGGTGGATGGCTTTCATATTCAAACTGGTCAGGAACTTGTTTGTTTGGCGCTCACCAATTCCAGCACGCAGCATTGGTATTGATGGAACAAAAATAAAAATAAGATTCTATGTAATCTGTGGCAACTTCAAACACAGTAATCATTCGTTTTTTCTCAATAATCATGACTTTGTTTGCAGAGCTGGAATAAAAATGTTTAGAATTAAAGAAGGCAGAACATCAGAAACACAAAACTACCACACTAAAATCATACAAGACTCCTGGAAAGATTTATACAAATATGAGACTTTACCGTACAAGCACACAGATCATTACTGAATAAAGGCTTACATCTTTTCTAGTGAGCAAAATATGTCAGAATGCTATCTGTCGTGATTTTTTGATACAATAATAATTCAAAAAACCTACATATTTAGTCTAACAGGAAAATATCTGCCAGGATCGGGTAAACATTTAAATATCAAAGTTTACAATGCTTTCAGTACACAATCCAGTGCGAAATATTTTAGAAATATTTGATATGTAAAGTCATTTTATTTTTTCATTGAGATAACAATATTTAATGAAAACATGTTCATACCTGCTTCAAGTTTTGTGTTGATATCCCAAACGACACCTTTGGTATTTGGGTCCTTATGCCGTTTTCAAAGAGGATCATAGTTGATGGTAGCACAGGCAGGATTTAGCCAAGCATGAATGTTTTATCTCCTCCAAAAGAGCATAGACAGAACGTCAAAATGCAATGAAAGCAGTATCCATGGCCTTTCACTAACATGTCCCGCTTGACTATTCATCTCCACTCTTGCCAGTGGTCGCACTCAGGCTCAACAGAAACATTGTCTAAAAATAACTCGTGTTCCAAATTATGCCGGTCTAGTCGGGTCGGAAGGTAGGGTTCCCATGCACCCCATGGAAGTATTTTTCTAACCTACATTTTTGTAATCCTTAGGGTCTATATTTAATGAATTTTGATGTTCCCAAAATCAAATCGTGTCCCATGGGGTTCATTTGGCGCCATCTTTGCCGCCATCTTGGCCGCCCTCTTGGATTTCAACAATGGGGTAGGGGTCACGTATTTACCGCTCGACGGAAACAGAAACAATAAAATACTATAAACGTTACATTTTTAAAAAGCCAAGATCATGGCCTTTTGATTGATATATAACTTAATAGGGATAAATTAATATTCGAACGTCGATTAGACTTTATATCGGCCATTGACCGTAAATCGTAAAATGTGCTAAATTTCACACCAAATAATTAAGTTCCCGTTCCTCCAAACAATTTTTGATAAGGTATTTATATATTTTTTGGAAGAACTCAGTGCAATAAACAAGAAAAATAACATTAAAAGTATGTGTCTTGAGATTTAGTGGGTGCATGAGCTTGTTTTCTTATTACGCTGCGTGCCATATATCCGTGTGTAACATAAGGGGTAGGGGTAATGTTTCCCTTTCTGTTTCGAATCATGAATGATAAAACCATAAAAATGTTACATTTTGTAAAACATCTGCGTCAGACCTTTGTAAAAATATATATAGATTTATGGGGAAAAATTGCATATTTAAACGTTACAAAGCTTAAACCTTTCGGTTTGTGTCGCTTTTAAGTGATTTTTTAAGAACGAAATTACAACATATGGCGTAGGGGTAATGTTTTCCTTTCTGCCTCGAGCCATGAATTATGAAACCATATAAATGTTATACTGTTTGTAAGCTCTGAAATAGGCCTTACCAAACGTGTATAGTTTTATTGGGAAAAGTTGCATATTCATATTTATATATTCACCTAGAGATATTGTAAAAAGTAGCGTGGTGACACCCTTTTATTAAAAGTGTAAACTAAATGGTATTATGTCAGGAGTTTATTCGCCAAGTTTGGTCAAAATGACACCATTCAAAGCGACAGGAAGAAAGTTTGAAAATTATGTAGTGATATAATTTCAATATCGTCATTTTGTAATCGATACCTATGGTAAAATTTCTTCACAAACATTATGAAAACTATACATTCGATAGATATGGATCTTAAATCTTGGTATTTATTAAAATTATTTCATTTGCTAAGCGTTTTATAATTCCTTTCTTTAGTTTAAGCGAATTATATCATTTTTATTTATTTCTAATGACGCCATTTAAAACGTCCGTTTCCATGGAAACGAGCGTGGTGACCCCCATTTTTTATTTTATTTTTGCACTTGCACAACTTCCAAGAATAGTTGTGCAAAGTTTCAAGAAAATGACACCACAACTTTATTTTGACGTTATTCGCAGGGCTTCACCTTAAGTGATTTTTTGAATAATATGCTCAAAACAGTTAGTCCCTTGGCCAGGTATCGAAATCATCCCCTCTAAGGCATTTTACCCACTATGATTTTCTGTCAGCTAGTATTCTTAGCTGTCATAATCTGCTTATTTTCCATTTAACTGATGGTGTGTAAGAGTGTAACGACTTGTTTGTGAAGGGCTGTCACGCCCTCAGTAGTAAAATAGGAATGGGTTAGGGGTAACATATTTACCGCTAGTCGGAAACAGAAACAAAAAAGTACCATAAACAATACATTCTTAGAAAGGCCAGATATAAGCTTTTTACTTTGTTGGTAATTATTCGACTTTAGACGGCGCCAATATTCCGTATGTACATGGCGGTCAGGAGCCGAATCATTCATATAATGAACGTTGATATGGCCTGAAACTTCGGTAAATTCATTCAAGCAAACTCTTGTTTGATTAAGTTGATAGTTTTCCTTTCTTTTTTATTTCGAGTATTTGCCATGGCATGACCGAAACGAACCTGAAAACGAAGGCTGTGCGTATCTATATTAGTCCGAGCCTGAGCGTGATCTGAGAGCGAACAGATCCGCAGATAATGCGAACGATCGCAACTGTTACCAACAGACTCATTATGCAGAGCCAAAACGCCCAACCAAACTTGGCACTAATCATGATCCCAGTCCATTTCGAGCCGGGCTTTAAGGGAAGTGCGGTGGTCTTTGAAAGACCCTTTGGTTTGGTTTTGTACCGTAGTATAGGAAGAAAACCTATCGTCGTTGCTGTGAATGTTTGTGTTGTTTTAGCCTCTTTTTGCCTATTTGAAGAATCATCTTTGCAGCCTTCAATCCTGCGTTCTGTGTAGCGAGTGTCTTCGATCGCTCTCTTAAGTGTGATGTACAACTGTCTTGAGTCCCGGTGCTTTATTGGGTGTAGAGGTAAAAAGTTAGAGACCAGGGTGATAAATTGGTTGCCGCAGTGTCTTTCCAGGTGTTGCCGCTTTTTGAAGGAATTCAACACTCGGCTTTCGCTTATACCCCGTTGTATGAGTAACTGGGATCGGAAATGGGAAAGGCTTAATTAATATCCATCTTTGCTAATATTAATTCTCGTTTGGCTTACAGATGGCCACCTCTACTTTCAATTGGACAAAATATTGAGTATGACTTTCTTCTGTGTGTTATTTAGGCCTATGAAAAATATGAAAATTGCATACATGTTGTTGTTAAATATCTCAAATCTTAGATTGTAAGAGATAGGCTAAGGCTTCCCTGTAATCATACAAATGAGTTAAATGGGAATTAATTGGAGTAGATTACAGTAATCGTAGAGAATGGTTGACACTATAGAAAGACTTATCTCGGACTGCGGGAACCTAACTATAAAAGAACAGCACAGAATACTTGCCGGATGTATTGACTGTTCATGTATAGTACAGGCAGTACTGTACAACATAGAATGTAAAACATACAAATCAAAGACGTAGCAAATTTTCTCAACTTTCCACAAAGTTTATATTCCATCATTACTATCAGGATTAGGATAGTCCCAATCTATAAATACGCTATTACTTGATTACACCTTGATTCAGCATGACTAATATTTTGCATTTGCCACGCAACCGGCCATGCCGGTCCCTGGGATCGCGAACAATGCCTTTAACGAAGCTTTTGAACGCTTTTTGTGAATTGTGTAAGAATGTCTTCTCTGTGGAGTATAATGTGTGAAGCCGTTGTCTAGCTCGCTTGACTCTGATGATTATGTTGACTTATTTTTTCTCAGCTGCTGGTGGCTGATCTAGCTCGAAAGTTAGATCAATCTAGTCTCTCTGATTCGATCATGCTGGTGGGAATGGTATCTTCAAGCATTGACCCTAAAACGTCCATTTGTAGGGTCTTTGCTTCAAAGACGTCAGGGTCTAACATTGGTTAAATGTCATCAATGATAAGAAACTAATGATAGATTCACTCACAAGGCATTTTAACCATTGAGGTGTCAATGGGAATATAAGCCTTTTTAGTCATTTTTTGAGGTTTGTCTGGCCTTCTTATTGCTAGGTGTAGAGAGTGTTTGTTCGCCTTCTGTTTACTATTTAGTTGATTATTTGAATGCGTTCTGTGACATTTGGCTTTTCGGGTTTTAGTTCCAGAATTATTTGCTATATAATTTTAGTACCCAGTCGAAAATGTAATCCTCATTGGGAGTATATAGTGTTCTGCGTTGTAAAATAATTTCGAAAAATTGGTTATGATCTCTTGTTTTCTGGTAAGGAAGGTAAAGTGTTGTCGATCCATCTTATCTCAGTATGGAGAACCTATAATGTGGATTAATGGTGATTGGTTTTGAGCGATAAAAGATCCTCTCGTTTTCTTGTGTGGTATTAAAAGTATCACTATTAATAGTGAGCTCTGATTTGCCCAGACGGTCACGTGACTGTGCATATATTTACGATAAACTGTTAAGTTGGCCATTCCTATCTCCAAAGTGGGTTTCTTTCACATTGTTTTTATTTTCATCACAAGTTTCAATATACTGATATAATATAGCGATAAACAACCCCTATAAGTTGGGTACACCACTCGAGCCCGGTTTTGACCGTTTCACTCCTTATACAGACGACTGAAGTTCGTGCGTATATGTTGTTTACCGGTCGAAACCGTGTGGTATCCTTTCAAAGTGG
Source organism: Ptychodera flava (assembly GCA_001465055.1). Classification (NCBI taxonomy): domain Eukaryota; kingdom Metazoa; phylum Hemichordata; class Enteropneusta; family Ptychoderidae; genus Ptychodera; species Ptychodera flava. The sequence goes on along the minus strand of LD345296.1, from coordinate 226,612 downwards.
TACTTTATTGCTTATATATCTCTCGCGATACAATTTGAGAAAAGGGATTGATTGTTGCTACTGTCAAATCAACTTAGCATGACGACTATGACATCCACTTTAGTGTTTGTGGGTTTGGAATATACAATTTTTGACATAGCTTTTAACTTTCTTTCCCTAATTTGAGTTATTGAAATGAGTAAAACGTCTTTTATTAACCACCATTTTAACTTTTTAGTGCTATTTAATGCCTATAGAGTATTTTTCTATGTTCCTTTTAACGAGTAAATGTCAGTAAAGTAACACAAACTTTTGAGTTTAGACATTGTCACTGCATAATTTTTGAGTTTACCCCATCAAGCCATATCTCGAGGCAGAAAGGGAAACATTACCTCTACCCCATATGTTGTAATTTCGTTCTTAAAAAATCACTTGAAATTGACACAAACTGAAAGGCATAAACTTTGTAACTTTAAAATAGGACTTTTCCCAATAAAACTATACATGTTTGGAAAGGCCTATTTCAGAGCTTTCAAACAGTGTAAATTTATATGGTTTCATAATTCATAGCTCGAGGCAGAAAGGGAAACATTACCCCTACCCCATATGTTGTAATTTGGTTCTTAAAAAATCACTTAAAATCGACACAAACCGAAAGGTTTAAGCTTTGTCACTTTAAATATGCAACTTTTCCCCATAAATCTATAATTAAATCTATCAACAACTTAGTGGTGCGGCATGGCAAATCCATTGTGCATTTTGTGATAAAAGCACCAAACTTGGCTCAGATGTGTCTTAATATATGTTGAACAAATTCAGATACCGAGCCACTGAAAATCTGTTGAAGCGTTGCCATGGCAGCCATTTTTTCAAAATGGCCGCCAGAAAAGGTATTTTTCACCTAGTAAACGTCAAGTGCATAATACGTTTAGTAATTTTGGTTGCATATTTTCAATTAGAAAGTATGGGAAGAGTGATTTGCAACTTTTTTCAACTTGTCTTCATCGCCTGACTGGTTCAACGGGTAAATACAGACAAAAACACAATTCTTGTGCATAAACTGCACGGTATTAGATCCTATCAAAGGATGACACTATGTCAGCAGTCAAGAAATATTATTCCGTAGGCTAGAGGGGTCTCCATGCACCTCTAGGATAACAAAGCTGTATTTATAGAAGCTTGGGATCCTTAGAATGCGAAATAAAATTTTAACAGAAAAAATAAAGGGATGCAATAACTGTTACAGTCATGTTTTGAAGAGTAGAGCAAAATCACCTTTTTGCGCATACCCACGTGCATTTTTTGTTAGTACTTGTAAGTCATCTGCTAAGCTTTTTTTAACATAACCTGACTTGTTGGGTATCATAAGAATGGAAATTTATTCCTCTTTAAAATGACATATGTAATATGCAATATCTTCGATAGATTGTTTTATTAAATAGGACCAAAACTTACCCGATACCCCAGAGTTTGCAATACAAATTATAGCGAATCCCAAATTTACCAATGTTTTACCTTGGCATAATACAAAAGGCAATGCTTTGTATGATATCTGTTTTATTTGCTACAGGGACATGTTAATCATGTGAAATAGACTTTTGACATAAAAAAATATTGGGATGCTATAGCTCTACCGATCATATTTTGAAGGGTACCGCAAAATTACAGTATTGCCAACTCGAATGCGTTTTCGATAAACCTGTCTTCTTTTAAGTCATCTGCTGAGCTTATTTTTTAATATAACAAGGCTTATAGGGTAACATTGGAAAGTTATTTTATTCTTCCTTCAGATGAATTATTGTAATATGCAATATCTTCCATAGTGTTCAAAAAATATGACCTAAACTTACCCCATACCCAAAACTTTATATTGCAAATTAGTGTCACTGCTTATCTCAAATTCTACTAATTTGTACCTCGACATATTACAAACGGCTATGCTTTGTATGAAATCTGTATATTTTGCTACAAGAATATGTCAAAATATGAAATAGACTTTTAACAGCACAAATATTGGATGCAATGGCTGTTACGGTCATGTTCTGAAGGGTACCTTAAAGTCAAAGTATTGTGAATCGCATCTTTTTTGTTAACAATGCCTCCTTGTAAGTCATCTGCTGAGCTTATATTTTAACATAACCTAGCTTGTGGGGTAACGTTAGAAAGTACTTTTATTCTTCTTTCAGATGACGTATTGTAATATGCAATATCTTCCACTGTTGTTATAAAACATGACCAAAACTTACCCCATACCCCAAACTTTACTCAAAATTAATGTCACTGCTTATCTCAAATTCTACAACCCTTTCACCTAGACATATAATAAAAGGCTATGCCTTGTATGAAAACTTTTTCAGAAAAAACTTTTACAGAAAAAAATAAGTCATGTTTTGAAGGTTATCGTAAAATCACGATTTTGAGACTCACTAATATTTTTGTTAAACCAATCTTCGTTTAAGTCATCTACCGAGCCTAACTTCTACATAACGTGGTTTATGGGGTTTCATTAGTGAACCGATTTATTCATATTGTGATATGCAATATCCTTTACAGTTTACATGAAATGGGACCAAGACTTACCCAATACCCCAAAAGATTAAATCGAAAATTACGGCTTGTCTTACATTCTACCATTTTTCGCTACACATAATACAGAAGGCAATATAATGCTTATATGAAATCTATTTTGTTTGTAACAAACGCGTGTCAAAAATATGAAATGAACATGAACCTGTACAGGGAAGATAATATGATTTAGTAGCCATCGGGATCATATTTGGGCGGTACCAAGATATGGCAAATTTCCTGAAACATATATTAATTTATCGAACACGCCTTTATGAAAGTAGTAAGCCAAAATCATAGTCACGGATGATCTAAAAATATTATCAACATCGCATATTAAAGTAATTTGAGATTGGACCTAAACAGTTCTTATCTGACAATCTAATTTAGTGTTTTTTGGTAGAGCAATTTTTTGAAAACTAAATCATGGTGTGCGTTCTACCCGCTGTAAAGAGATAAAAAAGAAAGGCATTCTACTGAGTTATACAACCAACTGATTTAGGAGCAAGGTGCGGAATTGTGCTTTCATAGGTTTTGTTTGCTAAACTGTATGTAAAGTCTATTTGGCTAAACTAGCTTTACACGATAAGCACAGCTAATTGGGAACAGTTTAGCTGATCCAATAATCGTTTCTAATCATTATACATTACATCAAGTTTACCTTGGCGTTCCTGAAGAAAAACTTCTATAGATATGTCAGAAAGTTGCAATCGCTTCATTAACAAAATATTATGGATATATCTGATATTTAGCTGCTCTAATTATCGTTTCTAAACTTCATATATTTGCAAAGTTTCCATATATGTATACCATGTCAGATAGCTTGGCTTTCTTTATTAAAAAAAACTATGGATATTCATAATACTTAACTACTCTAATGATAGTTTCTAAACTTCATACATAAGCAGAAGTTAATTAGCCTTCTTAAGTACTTTTTCCCAGATATGTCCGATATTTAGCCGATTTAATTATCGTTTAAAACTTTATAAATTAGCTCAGGCTTAGCTTTGCATTCTTCAGTAAAATATTTCCAGGATATATACGATGTTGAGCAGATCTAATTATCGCTTATGATCCTTAAGAGTTAACTCAAGTTTAAAAGGATTTTCTACAGTTTAAAAGCATGTAGCCGATACGCAGTCGATCTAATTATTGCCTCTAAACTTTATAAAGCAGCTCAAATTTAGCTACGCTGACATGTTCAAAACGTTCAAAATTTGAGAATAACTTTGCTTTAATTGTATGTCACTGAATGTGCAAATTGTTTATTGTGAATACTGAACTACGTAAAGTCTCTGAGGTTTACGTTCAATCTCAGAATTGTCGTTTAAACTTGTCTTAGCCTATGTAAACACCATGAAAAGTAATAAAATACTCGCCAGCTGACTAGTCATGCAAAAGCAAGCACAGGTCCGGGAAATGCCAAGCACGGACATCACTGACAAAAGTGTAGGATTGTGTTGGAGCTTTGGTTTCCCTAACTTTCATGTTTGTTAAAACGAAAGAAAGTTGAGAAATACAATTTCATGACTATGGTACCATGTTTTTGCATTTGAATAATAAATTATTTACTATCAAGAAATTAGTACCAAAATATGCGATGTTCAAAATATGATGGGCATGAATCTATATTTATGCAATAGACCATTGGCGTGACGTTAAAATAACTCTTAAACTAATTTGTAAATCATGAAATTTATATCAAATTACAAAAGATCAGTTTTATGTTAAATGAATTACGAAAAGTAATGTATAAAACATAATATATTAAGCCAAAAAATAATATAAAAATATGTTCGTGTTCTCCACGTGGTCAAATTTTAAACGGCGCCACTAATTTACTAATTGCAGTTTACATGATAAATCTCTTACATTGACAATAATGGGGATATATATGAGATTTTCCCAAAAATGTTAAAACTTAAAGATTTGTTATACAGTAAATATTATTATGTTTCTTGTATGTAGGCCTACGTATGAATGTAGATGAACAAGAGTGAGAGATTGGGTTAAATCCCCTGCACAATTTTCCATGTTAGGAATTATGATCAAGAACGCTCTGCAAAACTCGTCATAGCTAATTATAAAGTTTAGAAACGATATTTGGAATGTCAAAATATTGCACATATTCAACGTTGTACTCAAGAACACCCCATCCATTGGCAGAACATGGGACAGGCTGTTCTTACACTTGGATGCTTCATACCCTCCCCACCACAGCCATGGGCCGATATAGGCCAATATCTTGCAAAACCTGGTGAGTGTCGCACGTGTGATGCACACACGTAACAGCTACAACCCTAAAAATGGTTAAAACTGGTGCATCAACAATAACAAATAAGAATAAAATAAAAAAACTCTGAACAGTACCTACTGATAGTCTACTTACACAGAACAGCTAACAGCTGCTCATCGTCAAAAAACATTAAATTTTGCAATTTTTAATCTTCCATTTAGGCCTTTTGGCAGCCATATTGTCAATAATTATATTAAGAGAACCCGCTTTTCTGAGAAAATGAAATAATGAAACAATACAAAATGCAAATAGAAATCTTAATATTCATTTATGATGGTTATACATTCACTATTCACCACAGAATCAACCGTAGAACAGCACCTATGGAATTTTACAGTAATTGATGATCGCTCTGTTTAAAAATGGCCGCCACACCAAAACGAGGCTCTATGCTCAAGGGCTTGGTATCCAAATTGATTTTAAAAGAATAAAAATATGCAAATAGTAATCTTAATGGGCATTTATGATGGAAATGCGTCCACTATTCCCCTCATAATCATCCGTAGAGCAGCAACTATGGGATTTTATAGTGATCGATGGTCGCCATATTTAAAAATGGCCGCCACACCAGAACGAGGCTCAACCTGTGGTGGCTCGGTATCCAAATTGATTTATATTGTAATAATCTACATTCTTACCAAATTTCATGCTTTTATCACAAAATGCACAATTGTTATGAAAATTTTTGTTATGCCGCGGCACTATCTAATTTTACGACTTTTTGTGTTTTACAACAGCAAGAACAATTATTTTGTGATGTTGGGCGGATTTTCAACGGTTTTCAGAAAAAAAAATTCTCAGACTTGAAGGACTTAAAATGATTGTAGGCGTGTACAGACGTAATGAAATACCTTTTCAAGCTTGAATTGTCCAGAGCTTAGTTAATTTAACCGCTGGTGCACTTGCCCATCGGACAGGAAGCATATTGATTTTACTTGCTCGAACGCGAAATTCACCTGCCACGGCCGGGCGTCGGGCGATAGGAATTTTTGAACCCTGTACTGGCTAATGAATTGCAAGTATTTATTATTATTTAAATCACGCAGACTTTTCAAAATGTCACAATATGCTTTTATCTTGTGCCGTATGACTGCATATGCGGCTATCACAGAGGGCAACAACATGTCAAGTGTACAAAAGCTGCTGTCATCGATATGGAGATTAGCCAATCACAAGTTTGGATTCACGCTATGTTTTCATTCATGCCAAAATGTCGCAATTAGTTTGGGGATTTTTTGCTAATGAGCTTTTCCGCCGTCAGACAACGCGTGTTCCTTCAGAGTTCCTTCATTCAAGCGGTAGGATTGATGACATGATGACCCAAAATTTAGTGGCAGAAAAATACCACCAGAAAAAAATGTTGGTGGCAGATTGACAGTTTTTGGTGGCAAATGCCACCATTGCCACCGATTATTTCGAACACTGATGTGTCATAAAACATTTTTTCAAATTTTATTCAACTCAATTACAGAGTATATTCACACACAGAACTTCAAAAAATTATTTCTATTCAACATGTAGTTAAACTTTTCTTCAAAATTGTATTCAACTCAATTACAGAGAATCTATTTCTATACAACATGTGTCATAAAACATTTTTTCAAATTTTATTCAACTCAATTACAGACTATATTCACTCACAGAACTTCAAAAATTTATTTCTATTCAATATGTAGTTAAACTTTTCTTCAAAATTGTATTCAACTCAATCACAGAGTTTATTCACTGACAGAAATTTAAAAATTCATTTCTGTACAACATGAAATTAAACATTTTTTCAAAATTTTATTCAACTCAATTACAGAGTTTATTCACTCAGAGAAATTTAAAAATTCATTTCTATCCAACATGTAATTAAATATTTTTTCAAATTTTATTCAACTCAATTACAGAGTTTATTCACTCACGGAACTTTGAAAATGTATTTCTATCCAATATGTTATCAAACATTTTTTCAAGTTTTATTCAACTCACCTAATTCAGTTACAGAGTTTATTCACTCTGCAACATTTTTTAATGAAGTTTCAAATATTCTGAAAACATTAATTGCCTGAGAAATATAATTATGTACTAGCGTACATAATAAATTCAACGTACAGGAAATTCTGAAAAAGTTTGATCATGGGCATGCATTGACTACAATGAAAATTGTAACATTTATTTTACAGTATATTTTGAGTGATAAATACATGATACAGTATGCTTCTACACAAGTGTGCATGTGTACATTATTATTACCCACACACTTTCTTTCTTTAGCCAGGCTGTGATGAGTCCTTTCTCACATGACTTTACAATATCATTCATGATCCACCAAGAACAGATGGCACACTTATTTTCCGTCAACTCCTTTTTGTTACCACAAATGCAAACAGTTTTGTTTTCAAGACACTCTTTTGGAATGCAATTGTCTTTCTCTTTGGTTTCATCATGACTTTTGCGGCGTCTTCTGTATGTGTTAGACATGTCATTAAACCTAAGCCAGTATAAGATAATGTACTCATGGCGAAAGACCAGTTGCCATCTGTTCTGAGCAGTTGACTTCTTTGCATACAGAGCCAATCGCTGGTGTTTTGACTCACGGCCCTCAATTGTATTCAATGCAAGGCCATGACCAAATTCTTCCAGAATTTCTTCAGTGTGTAAAGGGACTATGTGACCTATGTGCCAAACAGTTGAATTTATATTCAAAAACAGATAGTATGCATTGAAAATCAGTGTACATTTCCTTCTCAAAGCTATTGCATCATCTCTGGTAATATTGAACCTGCAGATGAGAGAGGTCATGTCTCTCAACAGCATACCAATAAACACCAACATTGATTGGCGGAACTTTCTTTTGTCATCATCTTGACTGCTACACAAAGTTAACAACAAATGTATATAATTTCTACATAGCTTTTTAGATTCCTCTCAAAAGTCAAATTTCGCGACTGATGCATTTGAATCATCTTTGTACATCTTTACTATTTTATTGTACAATTTTCCAGCTCTTACTTTAAACTTCAGCACTTCCAAGAACTTGTACAATTTACAGTTGCTTGGCAGTGTTTTCAGATTCACACCCCCACACAAAAGATCCTTGTTAGTTCTTGATACAGCATCTGTCAGTAAAATACGGAAGTATTGTTGCCAGATATTATTCTTGCAATGAAGCGGCTCAATTTTAGCACAATTGATAATTTGTCCAAGGGGTGGTACAAATTCCTGCCTACTCTGGCGTTTTGCAATGAAGTCTGTTATTTTTGCCCTTGCTGTTTTGGGTTTGATAGATTTGTTTTGAGTACTCTTCATTTTACTGACAGCTGCTGCATCCAGAATTCGTTTGTCATAATCCCATTTCTGCCATTTACTGTTTGGACCCACTGAGGCATTTAGTGTACTCATGTTTGCTGTGGAAACGTTTGCAAAAGATGAGAAATACTTTGCAGAATTGCCAAGCTCCCCTGAAGCAATGGCCAATCCCTTCATGTCAAATGGTAGAAGGGAAACTCTGAATGACACCTTGTGCTGCAAAATGTCATATTTCTCTGTAATGATGGCTTGTAACTCAGAGGTAATACTCTCAGCATAATTTCTCATGTACTCATCATCTTCTTTGAGGTTTGCCCCAAGAAGTAAAAAGTTATGATCAGGACTAGCAAGCCTATGGGTAACATTAAGAAAGCTAATTAGCCAGGCTGTGGCCTGATTATGCTTGCCAAAGGGAGCTGCATCTGACCCCAGAGCAATTTGGAAAAAATTGGGTTGCCCAAATCAACACAGGTCACATTTATTATTTTCCTCCATTTTTAAATATAACTCTGCTAATTTTAAAAGCATTGGCTTTAGAGGACGTTTAAGACCAACAGCTTTGCCTTCAACTACAACCAGAATTAGATCACCTATATCTAGGCTTGTAATGAAGGATATCACTTTCTTGTATGGAGTCATTTTGGAATTGACCAAAGCAGCAGGTGTTTAATTCCTTTCAGTTTTTCTTTCTGCATTATATAATCCGATTCGGCTCTCCTTATAGCAATGTATTTCTTTTTGGACATAACACCATTCACATACAGACACTTCAAACTTCTAATCATATTACCCTCATCATTCTGTAAATCTCTGCTTGATGGTTTGAGGACAGAGGGAAGAACATAATTTATCACTTTGGATGAATTAGGCAAATAGGGTAAAGTTGACCTGGTGAAGCTGTAGTGATCAGTGAATGCCAAAGACCATGCAAAGCAGCATCAGAAGCTTTGGATGAACTTTGACCTTGAGAAGAGCACACTGATTCAGAAGAATGAATTTTTTCTGCACACTGAAGAGTCAGTCTCTGTCGCTTATACTGCTTGGTTCTGCTCAGATTTAATTGTTCACTATTTCCAGATTTAAGTTTGCTGTCACGTGACACTTCTTCATACAAACCACTTATTTCCTCTTCAAAGCATTTCCTCTGAAAATTTCAAATAAACATCCTCACTACCTGCTGTCATTTAATTGCATCCTTTTAAACTTGCTTTAAACTATAACAATCAATATGTCTACATGCATGATAGAGGCCACTTAAGTGTTATATATATATATATATATATATATATATATATATATATATATATATATATATATATATATGTGTGTGTATATATATATACACACACATATATATGTACTATAGATAACATATTTTATAAATACATATATTAAATATGTTATCTATAGTACACATATATACACACACACACATATATATATATATATATATATATGTGTGTGTCTGTGTGTCTGTGTGTCTGTGTGTATGTCTGTGTGTAATAGTATATCACATTATACATTTTAATATTACATTAAATAATTCTATATATTAGTATGTAATACATACATACACACATGTACGTATGTATAAATATTTACACTTTAATTGCCCACAACTCTCACCTTCCTAGTCTCTGTCTGTCTAACATTAACCATCTTTCTTTCCAGTTTAACAATTCTTTGCCTGGCTTGCTTTAGCATTTTCTTAGAAACTTGGATACGACTATCTATGCTTCTTTTTTTTTCTTGTGCACCAGCTACTATACTTCGCTTTTTGGCCCATTCTCCTATATTAAACCTTCTTTTTCTAATGATGCTTATATCGCTCTCTGTTGCATAACATGCCTGTTGTTCACATCCTTGACGTATTTTTTCTGTTCTACAGCAAATTGTCCAATGTTAAAGCGCTGAGCTCGCTTTAGTGGCTAGGGCATCCTACTTCTCAAGGCTCGTAGACAGGCTGTCAACATGTCTAACCCTAAGTCTACCTAACACAAACCAATGAAATAGTTAATGAATGGTTGTGTTTGAATGTTATTCTAAACAGTTACACATGGCTTTGAGGTTGGCAAGGGTCCTTTAGAGTTATGAAATTATGTTTAGCGGAGTTGTTAGCGTTACTTCCGGGTTACTTAGAGGCTGGGGTGACCCGGTGCTCACACGATAATTGGAACAAGCAAATTATGAAATAAAAAAGACACTTTCAAAAATCTAAAATGATACGATTGTTGGAAATCATCATAAGATAGCGTGTATTGAACCTTAAAACCATAGATCAAAAATTGTGGAAATTGAAGCAAGGAGATTATTTGCGTCGATTTGACTCTGCCGTTGTTAGATTTCCTATTGTTTACAATGGTCGCCACAGTTACGTGTTCGAGCCGGCGCTATAACCGTAATTTAACGAGCAAATAATGAAATAAAAAACACCATTTTCAAAAATCTAAAACGATACGATTGTTCACAATCATAATGAGATAGTGTGTATCGAACCTTAAAACCACAGATTAAAAATTGTGGAAAATGGAGCGAGGAGGTTTTTGCGTAGAATGTACTCTGCCGTTCCCATTGTTTACTATGGTGCGATCGCTGGTACTCGACACTCAAATGATAGTACTGAAAACTCGCCGGTTGAAATTTTTTATTTCGCCAAGTTTTGCAACAAAACTTGCACAGCACATTCATGGCGATCATAACAAAAATCGTATCGTTTTATATTTTTCACTTTTGGTTTATTTCGATTGAAAATAACATTCTTGATTATCGATGCTTACGTAATTAGCGATGCCTGGTGTACAGCTCAGCAATGTACACGGCCAATGCAGTAGCGGCAAAAAGCTTCACAAGTGTGTGTCGTAAGAAAAGGCTCTCTCAAACATATACTTCCATTGTTGAACATTACATCTATGGTATAATTCCTTACCGTAGCTATGTTTCTCGTGTGTGGTGTGACAATATTTACAGAGCTCCTAAGCGAATTTTAAATATGGCGCCATTGCTGTGAGGAGAGCTCATGAATAATTCATTAGGACGACTACGCGCGGAACAAATCATCTGTCAAAAAACCCGTAGTGGATCGCTCTGCAGAAAATTTCGAGGTTATTCCTCTGTACCACAGTATAAGTGTTCTTTGAGAAACATGATCATCATTTGACGTCGATTCTTGACTTGTTCTACATGTTTCGACGTCACTACCACTGCTAGCACTACTAACAATGTTCTTGGACATCTTCTGCTTCGTTTTGCCAAGTTTCCTCATCATGATACTGCCGTTTTTACCTCGTAACGCTGCCATGACTCTCTGGTCCAACTGTTTTCCGACACTTTAGAAAAAATGAATGGGATATTAGTAAGGTGGCAAATCAACTTGCCAAAGGCCTTAATACCCCTTGTGTTGAAGACATGATAGTAAATTTGGAGGACATGCAATTATTGGCCAAACGCTCGCGAAAGTCAGACTCAAGTATTTTTGGAATGGAATGCTGGTGGATGTGCTGAGACATATTCGAACATGTGATGTATGCGCTAAAATAAAATAATCACAGAGAAGAGGAGAACACAACTAAAGACCTTCGTTGTTGGAGCACCCCTTGAACATATAGCCATTGATGAAGTGGGACCTATTCCCGCCAGTAGCAGGGTTGATAGAAAGACTTTGCTACCATGTGATTACCTCACCTAGTGGATGGAGGCTTACCTTAAACCTTATAAGGAGGCTCCTACTGTTGCAAAGGTGTTGCTTGACAACTGTCTTGGTCGGTTTTGTATGCTTTTTGAATGCCCAGTGACCTTGGCATGAACTTCACTTCCAATGTATTCGAAGGAGTGTGTGATTTGCTTAGAGTTCGCAAAATACACCACAACATGCCATCCCAAAGTGACGCTAATGTTGAGATGTTAAATCTAATGCTTGTACGCTATGTAAGAGCTTATATGGACCACTTACATCACCAAACTGACTGGAACGATAACATCAGTTTAGCCACCTTTGCATACCGCATTAGTGTTTATCCATCTGCAGAAGAAACTCCTTACATGATGATTTTGGTGAGGGAGTTGCATTACCAATTAGACATGCCATTGGTACCTGTAGAACTGCCTGGTCGGTAGGCTAGCTCTGAATATGTGGCCAATTTAAGAAATAAATAGAACATGCACATGAAAGGGAAAATTGTAAGTCACTGCTTGTTGACAGAAATGTTTGTACATTTTTTCTGCAACTACCTGTAACTATAAGGTGCGAGAATGTTTGGGTAGAAGATGAGAGAAGGAGAAAGGGATATGCTCCCAAATTACACTTAGCCTTTTAGGGCCATATCTGGTCATGATAAAGTGTCTGACATTGTGTACCAGCTACAACTTAGCCCAAGGACCAAAAGTAAGATACTACATTATGAAAAAACTGAAACTGTATTGTTGAAAGCTCTCAATCTTTGGTAGGACAGAATAACATCTATACCTGTGGATGAGCGTATACAGGTTTATAAAGCTAACATTACTGCTCATGCTACAGCAGGAGAAGATAGTATAATTCAGGCACTGTGATCAATTGTGTGATTGATGATTAGTGTGACGATGTATTTGCTGACATAAAATAAACAGTCAGTTGTGGCAAATCTTAGGTTAGATATTCCTACTGATGCAAATTAGAGGGGAATGAATTGGAAAATAATCATAACAAAAACGAGAGTGAAAATGATCTTGATACAGGAGAAAGGTCTGATCGTCTTCAAGGTGATAAGGAAGTGGGTAAAAAGGTGATAATGAAATACCAATTGAAGATCCTCATTATCTAGATAACTACAAATCCGAGGATTTAAACAACAGCAAGTGGTACCTAAGAAGAAACAGAAAAGCAGTTGATCACTATTGTTTTAGTAGACTGCCAAGGGGCGTAAAATAAGCATCGAAATGGTTGATAAAAGAGAGCTATATTGGTGGTATACAAGTTATTTAGTCACAAACACATTCTACATAGTGTAGCATAGGGGATTGGTAGTATCCCCGTGTAGGGGAGTGAGACAATGTACAACAGTCATATGGAAATACAAGTAATAAGCCTGATGTTAGTTTTGAAGCCTGGATGTATGAAGTGAAATGTTTGATAGGAACACACAGTGCTGATGTTTTGTTACCAGCTGTAAAGAGGTCACTCAGGGGTCAGCCAGGAGAGATTGTGATATATATGGGTTCCAGTGCTACTATACAGTCAATCTTTTCTAAATTAGAAGGCATCTATGGTGTTGTTGAGAGTGGCGCAACTCTGTTACAGCAAGTTTACAACAGTGTGCAGAGGGAAGGAGAATCTGTTGCTAATTTTGGTTGTCGCCTTGGGTTAGCCAAGGATATAGCCAAGGAACGTTGAGGAATAGCTGTTTCTGCTGTTGCTGCAACACTTAGAACTGTGTATTGGAGAGGACTTAGAAATGAACAGATAAAGAATGCTGCAAGACATGAGTATAGAAGTTGTGAAACTTTTGATAAACTACTACGGGTAGTGAGACTTGCAGAGGAGGAGGTTCATGAATCTAGTAAACAGGACAGTGCTGATAACGCCCTCACTACTGCAAAACGTTCAAAGCTCAGCAAAGCTCAGCAGTCAGTAGTTTCTGAGCAAGTGAAACAAAAGTCAGCATCAGAAATTATGCAATGCCATAGAAAGTCAGGCAACACGTTTAACACTACTTGAGCAGAAAGATAGTACATCATCTAGAGAAAGAGGAAGGCCACGTGAGCTAGATCAGCAAGAAATCGTCGTACCTGTTACAATTGTGGTGATAAAGAACATATGCAAGGAACTTTCAAAAAAGACTCAAGATTTTCAGCCAACAAGAGATCCTTCATCAACAGGGACACAGCGACCAGTAAATAATGAATGGTTTTAAAGCCCAAAAGACATATTACTTGGTAGTGCTTGTGTTATGGACAGAATTGTTGGTGAAGACAATGAAGAGACTGCTTTTGTACATGGTATATCTTGTAAGAGTTTGATTGACACTGGTTCTCAGGTTACCACTATTAGTGAGTCGTTCTACAAAGAGCATTTGTCTGACATTTGCATTCAGCCATTGGCAGACTTATTGTCCATTGAAGGTGCTGGTGGTCAGAACATACCATACCTTGGTTATATATTATTAGAGATAACTTTTCCATCAGAAGCTTTTTGTTGTGAAGATTCTTTTGATGTATTGACACTTGTAGTTTCTGATAACAGCTACAACAGTAGAGTGCCACTTACAGTAGGTACCAATTTAATGAGTGAATGTAGACAGCATGCATTGTCGTCAGAAGTATGGATCAAAGTTCATTGGGCTTACAGTGATGTCAACTGCTTGGAAGACTGCCTACAGCCGCCTGAATGCAAGGGATCGTTTTAGTGGAAGAAAGGGGCGTATTGGTCTAGTGAAAGCCAGTTCAAAGGAACCAGTGAATTACCTAGTCAATCATCTGTGCTTGATAGTGTGACAAAATCTGGTCCGAAAGGAGATGAGTATACTGTCGTCTTAGAGCCTGTTAGTGAAACTGGCCTATCAGAAAGTCTAATGATTAGTCCTGCTGCTGCAATAATGAAATGTTATGATAGAAAATGCAATGTTCCTGTACAAGTGTACAACATTTCAGCAAAGCCTTTTACAGTTAGACCAGGAGATGTACTTGGTTAAGTGTACACAGTCACATGGGCATGACAACTTTCCAGCTATGAGGCATTGTGTCAGCGACAGTCTGTGAGTGGTCCTATTGCAGTTGTTAATGATGTTAACTCTACTCTATCCAGCTCTCAATTCATGAGTAGTAAGTCATCAACAAAGGAACAGAAACTTGTTTTTGACCTTAGTGACTCTCCATTGCATTAAACACAAAAGAGACAGGCACATCAGCCTCTAAACAGAATGTGTCCAGTATTTGCTGAAAATAATGATGAGTTGGGTTACACTACAGCTGTAGAGCACAGAAGACCTCTGATTGATGATCATCCATTTCGAGAATGATATCGTAGAATACAGCCCTTGCTGTAGCAGAAGTTGTTACAAAGCACGCTTGACGGTTATGTAATATGAGAGTCGCATAGTCCTTATGCATCTCTTTTTTTTAAGTTCACAAAAAAGATGATTCTACACGTGTTTGCATCGATTATAGAAAACTTAATGCAAAAATATCCAAGATTCGTATGCGCTGCCTAGAATTGAAGTCTTTAGATGCACTTAGTGGTTCACAGTTTTCATCCATAAATCTGAAGAGTGGATACTGGCAAATTGTGTAGCAGAAGAAGACAAGCCAAAGACAGCCTTTGTGACACTACTTGGTTTCTTTGAGGCAATAGAATGCTATTTGGGTTGATAAATGCTCCCAGTACATTTCAACGTCTTGGAGAAGTGCCTGGTAGATTACAACTTTAAGCAATGTCTAGTCTACTTGGATAACATTTTAGTGTTTTCAGCTAACTTTTGATGACACTTGTAGAGACTTGAAGTCATATTAGAACATTTACAGTCTTATGGTTTGAAAGTCAAGTTGTAAAAATGTCAGTTCTTCATAAAAGAAATAAAATACCTTGGACATGTGGTCTCTGAAGTGGGAATAAAGACTGACCCTGAGAAGGTTGCAACTTTAAAGACGTGGCTAGTTCTGAAAAATGCAAAGGAAGTAAAATCATTCATTGGATTTACTGGTTACTACAGGCGTTTTGTTTAACGATTTTCAAAGATTTGTAAGCTCCTGCATGCACGAATTGGAGAAAAATGGAAAGAAGATGAACAGTTAAAGACAAGAGTAATCTGAGATCATGTTCAAGTGGACCCCAGAGTGTCAGACTGCATTTGAAATCCTGGTAGAGAGGCTTACATCACCACCTACTCTGGCATTTGCAGACTACAGTCTACCCCCTGAAATGCACACTGATGTATTTTTTACAGGGGTTGGGGCAGCCCTTTACCAAGAGCAGGATGGAAGGAAACGACTTATAGCATATGCTAGTAGAAGCCTTTCCAAGCTGGATGCAACCGGCCATAGGTGGCTTGCTGCATTGTCAATGTATGATTTCACCTTACAGTATTGTCCAGGACAGAGAAACGGTTATGCTGATGGTTTATCATGCAGACCACATGACAGTGAGCAGACTGAGGACAAGTTAGAGACTACAGAAGATATGATTCAAGCTGTCTGTCACTCACACTCAAGGTATCGATTGTAAACAGGCAGTAGATACAGCACCAGTCCTTATCAAAACAGTATGTGCCTCTCCAGATACTGTACCAAAGACTTTTGAAGAGACTTTGCATTGACAAGGTGTAGAGTCACTGCCGGTCATTACCATGGATTAATGGAACATTATCAACAGGAAGATGATGTAATTGGCAGAATCTTTGATCTGAAAAAAGGGAGTAGATACCCAAGTCCAAGAGAAAGAAATGCAGAGTCTTGCCAATAACCTGATGATTACTGATCATTTTACTTGTGTTTGATGGCAAAAACAAATCCAGTTTGTTTTACCCAAAGCCTTCAGAAGTAGAGCAATGAAGGGAGTTCATGATCAGATTGGAAACCTTATAAAAGAACGGACATTAGATCTAATGAGAACTCGCTTTTATTGGCCAAAGATGTCTCAAGATGTAGATGCCATGATTGAAAATTGTAAACAGTATATTTTGCCTAAATCAATGGGAAGACAAGTGATAGCACTATTGATAAATGTGCGTACTTCTCAGCCCATGGAGTTAGTTTGTATGGACTACTTAACTCTTGAAGAATCTAAAGGAGGAACTGCCAATAACTTGATGATTACTGATCATTTTACTTGTTATGCTGTGGCCATGCCAACCAAGAACCAGACCTCTAGAACCACTGCAAGAGTATTGTTTGATCATTTCCTGGTCCATTACGGATTTCCAGCAAGATTACATTATGACAGAGGAAGAAACTTTGAATCCGGAGTGATAAGTGAAGTTTGTAAGATTATTGGTATCATCAAATCGAGAACGACACCATACCACCCAAGGGAATGGACAGGTGGAACAGTGTACCAGGACTCTTTTGAGCATGCTTGGTACTTTGACAGATGAGAAGAAACAAGATCGGAAGTCATATGTTCCACCATTAGTACACGCATATAACTATACAAGAAACGATGCAACAGGATATGCGCCTTACTATCTGATGTTTGGAAGACATCTATGCTTACCTATTGATGTTTGCATGGGTATCGTACCTAATAATGAAGAACAGATGAGCCATTATGAGTATGCTGGATCGTTGAGGAAGAGACTCACTTATGCCTATGAACTTGCATCGAAAGCAGCTTAGAAGGCAGCTACAAGTAACAAGAATATGACAGGAAATCTCGTGAGGCTATACTCAGACAAGGTGACCGTGTACAAGTCATGAATATCAGGATCAGAGGAAAGCAGAAGTTGGCGAATCTTTTGGAAAGCCAGCCTTATAGAGTTGTCAAACAGTGCGATCCAGACCTACCCGTTAATGTGGTTTGTCCAGAGA
Source organism: Ptychodera flava (assembly GCA_001465055.1). Taxonomy (NCBI): domain Eukaryota; kingdom Metazoa; phylum Hemichordata; class Enteropneusta; family Ptychoderidae; genus Ptychodera; species Ptychodera flava. Next base: position 208,983 of record LD345296.1, on the reverse strand, counting down.
ATAAACATTGACGGAAATGTGCATTGCACAGAAACCTGTTATTAACATGTTTGGCACTGCCATGGCCTGAAACTCTTCAGCAGGACAGAGAGCTTGCGCCTCAGAAACAAAGAAGCAATAGAGTTCGTTGAAAGTGATATCTGTAGTTACCATAGTGGTGAAACTTCAGACAACTCACCAGAAGAGGATTATGAGGTATTAACAGTACCCTCTGTTGTGCCTGTGTTTCAACATGATAATTCTGAACCTAAACACGTTGATATTGTCCCAGCAGATTTAGCAACAACTGAAACCCAGAATGTTGATAACCTGCCAGATGATATACCAGATGCAACTGAAGTTCCAAAAGGTAGTATTCAGCCTGCAGATGAAGACACTCACATTGACACTGAAGATGTCCATGCAGGGGATGATGAACCACTAGAGGAAGTTGCATCAGAAGCCCGTGAATCAAAGTTGAGAAGATCATCTAGAGTTAGGAAACCACCAGAACATCTTACTTACTCACATTCAAGTGTAGAACCTGATTGGGTGATCAGAGCTGAATTTCTTGCATCTATGAAAACTTAGTTTTCTGAAGTGTCGGGTAATATTTGTAAAGCACTTATTGATATTGTATCCAAAGTATAACTTATGTGTAGTGATATAATTAAGATACCTTTCAGTTTTGTATATTTGTTTGTTTTCATGGTTTTTGTATGTTTATGACAGACGTCATTCTATAAACCAGGGGAGAATGTAGAACATGATGTTATGCATTCTCTGTTATGTAAATTCTCTAGCATGTACAGCACCACCAGTGGTACTTTCAGTGTGTAGCAACAGTATGAAGGATGCAGTGACACAATACAGTGTACGCTCTAAGTGAGTGAGTCATACAGTCTCTAATCCAAGCCATCTGGCCTAAATTGATGTACTGCCATGAAGATATGTATTTAAAGCAATTCATGCTTCAGTTTGGAACAAGTTTGTCAGTTTTTTGGTAATTTATGGTCCCCAGGAAGTCTTTGATGACTCTGTTCCATATAGTACCATCGATGCCTGTTCATTCAGTGTTGCAAGTCGTAAAGAAGTGTCATTTAGTCTGGTAAATATAATTGAACTTGATATAATGCAGTTGCAGTTTGTAACATACCGTCAATTCGAATGCTGTGCTGCCGTCATTGACATTGTGAGACGTTTAGAAAGAGAGTAACCTTTTCCGTGTTGTGTTGTTTTGAGAAGTTGCCGAACACAAAGAAACGAGTAACTCAGCCATGTGCATTATGCAAATTAGCAAAAGTTGAGAAACAATTGTGTCGAGTGTTTCCAGAATAGACTTTCGCTTGCTGTTCACTTAATTACCTGAGTATATAAATTCAAGTACTGTATCCTGTGATGTTAGTCGCTGATACCGAGAAATCAGTTTGCTGTCAGTACAAAGGAAGATTGCCGTGTGTCTTAACATTAAAGCCATCGAGTACCAGCAGTTGGAAGCCTATACGAGTGCTGTTTTGTTTGTTCATGACTGTATAGCATCGTTGAATTATCTCCTTGGAACTCTATCAACAGGTTTATGCAGTCTTCTTATGTTGACTCACACTAAATGCCTGTTATCAGTTCAGATATTTTCTTTTGAAAAGTGCTTCTAGTTGAACAATATTGTACGCTTATACAGAATTTTTCAAGAATTGGGTTCAGAGATACTGTATTACGTTTTTTCTCGGTAATAATTAATTTGATTTATATATATCATTAATTTTACGATTTGCTTCAGCGTGTTATTTTGTTTAGTGTACAGCAACACCTACGCGAGAAAAAGCCCCTACGACCATACACAAGTCAGAAAGCTCACAGTCCCAGTATAAAATTTAAATTATGAAATGTCATGATAGCAGTTTGCTTGTACGTATGGCTTAAATATGGTAGACCTCTAGTTCTGTGAGTTGAACCCCAGTAGATACAATAGGGGCCCAAGCCCCAATGTGCTTCGGCCCCTAAATATACCTGCAAGCAGCAATGCTTTGGCCCAAGCAATCTAAGTGTGTAAAAGAAGTTGAACAGCATTAGAGACTTCAAATGTCATCTTTTTCGCATTTCATTTGTTCAAAAACAAATTTATTCCCATTGTTACCCCTGTCAAGGAGAAAGTAAGACCTCTAGCTATATTGTTTAGCTCAAAATTAGATGTGTGCATACTTAATGAGGTAAAGGATATGACATCATAAGGTCCCCTTTACAACAAAATATGAAGGGCATAGCACACGTTTGTGAAATCGAATCAAAGGTCATCCAGGTCATGTGACATTGTCAAAAAAGTTTGCTTCGATACATGTCCCTATGTACCAAAAAATCAGACCTCTAGCTCTATAGCTAGCTCAGATATGTGCCTAAGTAATGACGTAGATGTTGTGGCGCTATAAGGTACCCAATTCTATTGAATATCAAGGATGTAGCACTTGTGGGTACTGATTTAAAGGCTTTTTTGAAAGCGAGGTCAAAGGTTATCCTTAAATTTTGTCAGAAAACCTGCTTACAAACTTATTCTTATGTACCAAACATTATACCTATACATCTTTTCGCTTGCCAAGAATAAGATATGCACATAATCAATGACGTTAAGAATGTAGCACCATACGGTCTACCATACTACTAAATATTAAAGTATGGTCCTTGTTTTGGATTTATAGGCATATCAGTATCTTTCAGGTCAAAGTTTATCAAGGTGACATGACATGTGTGTGCTCCCATAGTTAACACAGTGTACCAAAATCAAAAGTCTAGCTCTATTTGCCAGGAAAGGATTACATACATACATAATAATTAAGGTAAAGTATATGCTGGTCACATGACATTTGTCAGAAACTTTACTACGATACTCGTCCCTGTTACCAAATATCGAACCTCTTGCTCTATTTTGAAGCCCGGAATTATACATGTGTATAATCAATGAGGTGCAGATTATGCCAGGGTCAAAGGTTAGGGGACATCCTAACTATTTAGGTTTGCCATTTTGGTCCCCTGCCTATCTTTTTTCGATAGACACTGGCCATCTCAGACTCTTATATAGACTATAATAAGTAATTTCCATAGCTTAGCTGCAGTGGTATAGGGCAAATGCTATCGAGGTCACACGAAATATAAAAACCATTCCTCCCATAGCCATCCTTTTATACCAAAAACAAGACCTCTAGCTCAATTGAAATGCCCAAAATTAGATATGCGCAAGGTATATGAGTTTATAAACTAGCCTTTTTTATAATTAATATTTTACTTCCAAAAACGCGAGCACTCAAACATTTATTGCTGCAATATAATATGATGTAAAAACAAGAAAATTACTTTTCCTCACCAAAATAGTAAAAATTCAAAGAAATCAGAACTTAATATCGAATCAAAATATATATTTTCAGCAGCTTCAGTGCGGAAAATTGATATTTTAATAAAGGGCTTTATTGAAAAGCTGCCGTAGCTTCATCTTTATTCTATAGGCATTAAAAAACAAGAAGATTTGAAAACGTGTAGATGTGTCGAAATACAGAACCACCTGCGGAATTAGTCATTACTGTTTGCGTCGGTGCTTTCGATCAGACGTCTTGTTTCTTTGATAAGTTGTGATTCAGGACCACGCTTGTAACCTTTGAGGAAGAATTGCTTTAGCGTCTGCATTGCAGAATATCAGCTACATTTCAAGGCACAAGCTGGACAATCCATTTAACTTTATTCCAAATCGGTAGACTGTTATGACATGAATGTTGGCATCTATCTGAAACACTTGTTTGTTAGGTCATATCACCACTAAGAAAGTAATTGACAGCTTCATATCGTCCTTGAGGTGCGTGTAACATGAGAACCATATCTGAAGTGATACACTCAAATGAAAGGGTCATACTAAATGATAAAGCCATAGTATGCAAACCATTTACATGTATAAAACACTTAGGCAATTCATTCCTTGTTAATCACTTGAATGTATAATATTTGAAATGTTTTCTTAAAATACATGATCATCCTTTTCCAGCCACATCAGCCAATACCCTATAAAATATGTCACAAGCAGTAACTGTAACATATAGAATACTGGCTGTGTATTCCAATCTTGCGTGGCTGCCTGATTTTGAAGTATTAATTTGCTTTAATGGCCTTTAAAAAACATATTAAACTGCCTATAGCTATTATGCGATGATACTTGTCACTTCCTTTGCCTAATAGATATGTTATATACATGTGTTGGTTTCACCGCCTTGACCTGGTCGTACATGGTAGGATAGGGCATCTGAAAATGCCTTATTTGTCATGAAGAGGAAAGAGTGCAAACACAGGTGACACTGATGGCTCCGCAAATCGGGGTGCACTCACACTGTAATACAAATCTGTTTACATATGAACGCTTTTGCAGTATACCAATCTTGAATCTTCGGAATGAACAATGTTGCAGGTGTAATATAGTAATTTTAATATATTTGTTATATATATATATATATATATATATATATATATATATATATATATATATATATATATATATATATAATATATATTTGTGTGTGTGTGTGTGTGTGTGTGTAAAAACAAAAACATTTACTTACTAGATTTATATGTGTACAGGACTAGTGAATGTGGCGCATTTTTGAGATTCATGACAGTGTGATAATACCGCTTTCATTTACATTTTCCTTACACATTCAAGCCATATATCATTGCAAATTTGTGTAATACCAATGTTGAATGTGACCGCAGGATGGGACCAGTAAATAACTGATCTTTATGCCAACATGCCATATGACCAGAAACAGCCAAGATGTCACACCATCTAGATTAAAATTAATGTATGTGTTTCCGCTGCCCTCTCGCCATGTCGCAAATGTGAGAAAATGTAGCGTTTGGCGTGAAGACGTTTTCATACATTAGCCAAATTTGGGAATAAAAAAACAATGACTTCATAAATTTTTCTCTCCGCACGCATGTAATCTTTTTTCTTGTTGTTTAGTTGACTGTGATTTTGAGAGTGATACCTGTGCTTGGCAGAATGAATTGAGTACAGATGATTTTGATTGGACAAGACGGAGAGGGGCAACATCATCTTTTAATACTGGACCAAGTATTGACCGTGCTCCAGGTGCAGAATCAGGTATGATGAGGATAAGAGTCTGATTTCAAAAGCAAATATTCTCATTATGCATTTAAAATAGGAGAGTAAGGACAGTTTTTCCGATTAGATAACGAAAAAAGATAATGCCGTGGAGCTGTTGTCCCTGTTTGGCTATTTGTACAAATTTCAAAGTCATGTGGTGTTTTGTTTTTTTGGGTCATGATATCTCGTAAATGAATTAAGTTCTCTAAAGGAGAAATTGGAAGTCTTCCTGGCTGTCCATGTGCGCATTTGTCAAAGGCATTTCTTAGATATGCATGGATCATTTCTTTTAAGTCGATATAAGAATATATATTACAGCATCAACAGGGGACTTGATGTCCAAGGGCAGTCAACCGTTTGCTGGACTCCCCCTCAAAATATTCATAGCGTATCTTTTGATTTGATTTGCACATGCCAATCATAGGCTTGATTAATGTTAGAGATGGAAATTTTTGACAACAAAAAATAATGAGTTGTTTTTACCTAAAGGTGCATGAATATATTTGGATCACTGTTATGACTTCCATTCGAAAATAGAAAACAAATTTGAGACATCAGATTCTCCGGGTCATGTGGGCTCCTTGTACATAATTAAACTAAACCCACTGATGCACTCATGTTTTTTTAACTCACCAGTTTGGTGAATGAAACATCTGAAATGGAAGATGAGAAAATGGTCTAATAGTTATGTTCGCTTTCAGTTTTGCCATTTCAGTTGTACTCAAGACTTTGGCAAATATTAGTACATCTTCTCTAAACCTCTCATATCTTCCAATAGCTAGCCATGCAGATAATGAGTAGGTTGATAAATTTTATTGCAAACGATGTGTTTTCAGGATATTACGTCTACATTGAAACATCTTCACCAAGAGTTACCGGGGATAAAGCTGACTTTGTTAGTGAATTACTTTATGCAACATCTGCTTGTGGTACGTGTCTTCACTTCTGGTATCACATGTACGGTGCAAATGTGGGAACTTTGCAAGTCGTCGTTAGACCAGTATTTGGTTCAGATGTGACTATTTGGACGTTGTCAGGTGATAAGGGTGACCGATGGCTTGAAGCACAAGTCAGCATTGTCTCCACCTTTCAATACCAGGTAATCTGTTAAAGCTTTGTTATTCAAATGTGTTAATGCTTTTCTGAAAACATTACAATGTAAAAATCTGGCGTGACTTGCTTGTGCAGGTGCTACTACACATGGTTCCTGATACGTACAATCTTATTTGTTCACAAGTCAGAACTATCCCCGTACAGCTGTCAATAAAAAATGAATTGGACTGCTATGATCATTTAGCAGTAGCTGTTACATGTAACAATCAGAAAGAAACAATGTGTTATAAAGTTAGCTGACTATTAAAACATGATAATGTGTGTGAAAAGAAAGTATCTCAAATTGGATCCTCTCAGATTAAGATGATGACTTTGTGGCAGGATATTTTAAAGTAGTACATGCCTTGAATGTGAAAGATATAGAGACTTTCTCATACTTCTTTCAAGATCAAGGACAACAGCCAGGGTTGTCATGGAAAATTTGTTTCTAGGGAGACAAATTGGCCCATGTTTACTGACAGTTGAACTTTAAAATGGCTGCCATATCCCTGTGTTCCTTTGTTCCCCATGGAGAGAAAAAATTATTTTCAATTTTCAGTTTTCACAATAATAAGCCAGGAAAACTGAAAGTTACTTCTTGAACTTCGAAATGAGTTCCCACAAGTGGCAGGCAGAAAAATAATAGTCGCAAAAGTTTCAAAGTCTGAATATGTCTTTTCCCAAAGCGCATTCTAGGGGCACAAACTATCCCTAATACGCAGGTAGGTGTTTCTGTACTTCTATACATGTGATATTGCACTTTCATTATTTTTTCTGCGTTTCAGGTTAGGTTTGTGGGAACAGTTGGCGGAAGAATCACAGGTGATATTGCACTGGATGCAATTTCATTTGACGATGTCATTTGTCCAACATTGCCGAGTGATGCAACACCACCTGGCACAGGTAACCATGCCTCTCAGGTTTTCTTTTATCTTCATAACATTTTGCTGTTTCATTACTTACCCTATCATTGAAGAAAGTTAGATTAGACTACTGTAAAAAAAAGAGTCACAAACTGTACTATTGCAATAGATAGACTGAAGAATTTAATTTTAAAACCATATTATATTTAGAACTCACTGTAATGTTGAAGAGTTATTTATACTTTTGCAGAAACAAATCTGTTTAGTCCCCGCCACTGACTAAGTCGGGCGAGGACTGAGATATTTAGGAGTGTGCGTCCGTGCGTCCGCGCAGATGTCTCAGACATGCCTGAGCTGAATTGTTTCAAACTTTAACAAGGGTAAAACACTATGCTGGACATATACAAAATCAGTTTTGGGGGATACTATGCAATATTGCCACCAGGCAGCCATTTCGTTTCGTATCCGTGGGCATTATGCATCTTTAATATAAACCAATTTCATTCAAACTTAGCACAAGGACAATGCACTATGCCTCAAACATGCACATGAATTTTTTTCAAACAATCAAATATGGATGTCTGAGGGTGATCAAATGTAATTTTTGCATGTCCGGTGCTGTTTCTTAAACATTTCAGCACTAATTTCTTTCAATATTTACACAAAAGTATACATATGCATGTCAATTTTTGTTTTGATAGGAAATAACAGTTCGTTATGGAAATTTTTGAATAGAAAAGCCGAATAAGAAGCCGATGCGATGCATGACATGTGGTCAACAGTTTTTGGGACCTCATTAGCCACGGTGGTGAATTGAAATGTTGCCTGAAAGTGAGCACAAACTGTTAGGTAAAAAATCTATCACGATTGGAGGTCGCCGCTAGGACGTCGCCATTTTGAACCCAGTGATTTCATTTTACACTAGGCACTTGCGCAATTAACATTTAAGCTTTTTGTGCTTTGAAAAGCGGATACATGGGTAATCACTATTTGTATATAATTATTTCATAAAAAAGTAACGATTTTGAGAATATCAGTCGAAAATTCTTAGAAAAACAGTGAAAATCCTTTCAAGAGAACAGTTTTAGTTGAGATCAATGAGAGGTTGTGACGTCAGCTCCGGTTTGTCTATGGGATTCAGTAGGGCTGTGGTCAGGTGGTGGGAGGCCGCATAACGCCGGTCATGGAAGACACAGGGTTTATGCATCTAACTGGAAATTTAAACTGCCGAAATAATTTAATGGTCGAATTAATTGAAATCACAATAATAAAACTGATGCCAGACATGTTTATTACATGGAGACTGCTTCATAGCAAAGACTGCAACATTTTTGAGAGTCGAAAAATTCGTCTTTCAGTAAATCTATACCACACGTTACAAAATATCTGAAACAAATCGCGTGCGGGTGTCATGTCAAAATCAAAGTGGTCGCAATTACAGACTGAGAGAATTGTGACACTTTGCCGCCGGTCACTCGATAGACGACACATAAATTAAAATCATATGCCAGCCCTGGGGAAATATATTGTAACTCTGTGACAGGCAGGTATGGTAGTCTACGGGCGTTTGGTTTGCATTACAATTTTGTAAAGATAATATAATAACATCACCGATCGTTAGAAATGTGGTTTGGAAGAACGTATTTCTTTAACAGAAGACTATGGCGACCATTTTCTGTAAGCATAGTCTAACTTAGAAAACTTTGGAAACCGATATCTGAAGATTTACTTCAACACGTTTGGTTTTGTTCCACTCTGGTTATAAGATAAGTCAAATTTCTGGAAAGTAGGTGTCCATTTTTGATATCTGTGTAGTGTCATTGTGCGAACCGAAGCCATATCCGAAATACTATGATCAGTTCGCGACATCGTCAATTTCTCTCTCTCTCTCTCTCTCTCTCTCTCTCTCTCTCTCTCTCTCTCTGGCATTTCGATGTTTTATATTGTCGATATTTATATGACGGTTTCAGGTCACTGCCAAATGTAATGCTTTTATTAAATACCGGTATCGGGGGTGGGGATTGGGGATGGGGGTCTCTGTCGTCACTGTTATGTTAGCTTTTTCGAGCCATATTCAATATTAGACTCAAAAAAAACAACGCGAACAATTTTGATAATATGGCAGTTTTCATATCGAAAGCCGTTAATGTTCGTAACTGGTTACATGTCCCGGCATGGAGCATATTTTACCCTCGAATTTCTGTAAACGTTTTTGCTTCCAAATGGACATATTGAAATGCATAGACAATTTCGTTTGTAAAATAGTTTGTCGAATTTGTATGAATTTCATCGATGAGAAAGTCTACGACTTTATAACTGGTTGTACAACGAACAACTATCATGGTGGAGCAATGATACCATTTAAGAGACTCCGCGAATTTTTTTCATCGCAACAGCTGGTGAGAGTCATTGGTCAAAGTTGTACCCTCTGGCTATTTGGCTTTGAATATTCAATTTATTTTATGTGCTAAGTTAAAGTTAAAAACAAGAAAAGTGAAGTATTTTTTGCAAATCAATAAGCTTTATTTCTGAACCTCAACATCAGCTACGCTGTTCGAAATTGTTCTCCGAAAAAGGGCAGGCACATTGGTGAAGCCGGATTTCATGTACTAGCTAGGGAAGAGACGGTTCATTCACTGCCAGAAAGCATGCATTGCATACTGCTCATGCTCCCTTTGGCCACGGACTTTTCTCCGTGACGCTCGCCTCTAAATTGTCTATTATTACCCAACGATGCTAACAATCACACAATAGTTCAGCGACATGTGTCTTCAAATTTTGATGCATAAAACTATCACTCACCAACCAGTGGACGCATCAAAAACAATGTTCGCAGCCATATATTCAAAGACGTTTACAAGGAGATACTACCAATGAGTGATGCGCAGCATTGTTTTGACATGTTTTGCGAACTTCTAAAATAATTTGTCATTTGTGTACCTTCGCACATCGAACCGATATTGTATGCCTATTGCCTTCGAAGTTTATGTCATTCACTGTCGAGTTGCTTTTATCTAAAACACATTTCCAGAATTGTCCCATTTAGCAGTCAAATGAAAGGATAACTGCTTCAAACAAATGAAATTGTATAGGGAAAAAATGAAAATAAACATCGCCTCGTGAACACGATAAACAACGGTGCTAGGGAGTGGAACTATTTTATTTAAGTAACGAGGACTTAAGGTCATAGAACCGTAGCGCATTGGAAAACGTGCCGTTTCTGTCAAAATTTTACCAACTGTAGTGACCCTTTATTCTTTACTTACTTTTCCATACATGAATTGAACTAGGTTTAGGGGATTATACACACACTGTACATGGATGTACAGAATTTAAAAAAAAGCACTCTGCTAGGGATGAGCAGGGGTTTACACTCTGATGCGTACAGTAAAACAGTGGTCTTGGCAACAGGTTCGAGGAAAAGACGCCATGACAAAGTGTCGAAAAATTACTCTGACTAGTTTTGAGAACTTATAAATTGTCTAGTAATCTGTGTACCGTCACGCATTGAAACGACAAGTATAGGCCCAGAATGACTTGTAATTTTTACGGGAGAGATGCCACTATCGAGTCCGACAGTAGGGGCAGAGCAAACTTTTGAATCAGTGCGTCCATGTCCGGTCCAGTGAATCCGGTTTCTCAATCGAATCCTACATGAATTGCATAAACATTTATTCAAGAAAACAAATGCAGAGTTATTTTGGATCCCCTATTTACTTTGTTCTCTACACACTTGCAGTCAAGACCTACATGATATGTAATCTGAAGAAGCCAATTCTTCGCGCCAGGTAGAACAAAATTAATGTTCCCTACACACTGACCGATATGACTTACATTTCGTGTGACCTAAAAAATCTTCAAACCATGTAGAACTAAATTTATGTTCCCTACATACTTACAGTTAAGGTTGAGCTTCATGTTGCCAACACAGTTTTTTCAAAGCAATATTTCTCATCGAAGATGACAAGGAAACCCCTTCATACTATATATTTTCAAACAGTAGAGACTCTTAAGTTTAGTATGGTAGCAGTTGTTTACTGGAAAGATGAAGTGGGTGTATATTTGGGGTAAAAACCCTCAAGTTTGGTATTAACGATAAACATTAATTTAACTAAAAAACAACGCTATTTTCTGAAATGTAATACGTCATTTGAAAGAAGAATATATCTATGAAAAAAAGACCATTTTTTTGCATCTTCTATCCTCATTCATGATTATCAAAATTAATATGTCTCATATACAAAATGTATTACTAAACAAAATAGTTGTTTTTATATAGCAATTAAAGAACATAATGTTCAAAAATTTCAGAAAATTTGACCCAGCCATAGTGGAGTTAAATTCTTCGGATTCTTAAAATAGGGAGAAGAAAGAAGTCAGGATATTGGGTGCTTTGCACACATTTGCATAAATTAACACTTCTTTATCATGTCCCTTACGACTACTTGACAAGATAAAAGGTGAACCCAATCAATATTTCAATCGGGGATTAACAAATTCATTAAAATTCAATGAATATCTCCAAAAAAGTGATTTTTGAGCAGAATATGCTGTGTTGGGTGCAGCGCCACTTAAGACCTTTATTATGTGTGACATGAAAAATCAAGTCTATACGCAATGTAAAACTAAAATTATGTTTCATTCACACTTACAGTAAAGACTTACATTCAGGGTGTCCTGAAAAAGCCAGGTCTTAGTGCGATGTAGAACTAAATTAATGTTCCCTACACATTTACAGATACGACCTACATTATGTGTGACGTGCAAAAAATTAACACCATGTAGAACTAAATTTATATTTCCTACACACTTACAGGTTCTGACTCAACAATATGCTAGTGTCAGGAAACCCTTCAGGGCAAACATACAGATGTTAGCACCGTATACACATCGAGCCGGACAGACAACAAGATTATTATAAGGAATATGGAATGGTTATTTCAGAACAATAGGTCTCAAACATGGTTAAAAAATTGAAAAATTTACCATTCAATAAACATATTTCTTTTACATCACCCGTATTTTTTGTATAAATATATAGGTATTGCGCCACATAATCATTGAACAAACTAAGAGAACTATACTACAACCCAAGAACTGGTTTTCAGGGCGCACAAAAACTATGGAGGCAGCGCGACAAGGGGCTGAAAGTGACCAAGAACAAGGTACAGGAATTGTTGCAAACGTAGCTAACTTATGCTCTACATAAACCAATTTGCAACCGCGCTGGCAGGTGGCGTGTTTTCGTATCAAAAATGGATGATCAGTGGCAGAATGATATCGTGGAAATGATCAAGTTTGCGAAAGAGAATAAGGACATTTGATATATACTGACAGTAATCGATGTTCTCGGTAAATATGTATTGGCAAGGGGGATAAGGTCAAAACAGCAGATGATACTCTGGATGTGCTAACAGACAAAATTCATGAAAGTGGCAGCCGCCAACCCGACAGACTTCAGACAGACAAGGGGCGGGAATTCACCAATCAGCGAGTGCATTGGTTTCACACATACAGTAACAAAAAGACAGTGTTGTAGAACTATTCAATCGCATGTTGAAGACCCTTATGTGGCAATACGTCACATAAAAACAGACATATCAGTGGGTACAAAGTCTACCACCACTTCTCGTGAACTAAAACAACACCATTACTTAGATGTATCAAAATGAAACCCATCGACATAACAGAGGTTAGTGATTGGCAGGCATTTTATACATTATACAGTCATGAGATGGCGGCCGTGAGTAGGAACAACCCTGCTGTGTTCAAGCCAGGAGAACTGGTCCGAATTACCAAATATAAGGGCATTTTCAAGAAAGGATATTTACCAAATTGGACAGAAGAGATCTTTATAGTTACAAACTTATCTACTTTGCTGGATTGGCGGCATCAGCTGTTTACAATATAAAATACCTGATTAGAGAGGAATTACCCGGTACTTTCTATTCTGATGAACTGCAGAGAATTCACTCTGACAGCGCTGCTGATGGACAACTGTACAGAGCCAAGCGATTTCTGAAGACGAAAAAAGTAAAAGGATAGAAATACAATCTGATAAAAGGGAAAGGCTATCCAGAAGTTTCAATAGTTGGGAGCCAGAGGAAAATGTTATTAGCTCTGGTTAACAGCTCGCAAACAGCCAGGCTGCATACAGCTCCGCAAATAGAAATTAATAAGTACCGCTATCCTGGCAAAACTTGGAGAAGTAACTACAACAGGGGCATATCGGTATTTACGGCCAGTTTACATTGGCATGACAGTACTCGAACTTTCTAAGCTGCTTATGTATGGCACGCATTACAATTACTTTCATAGGAAATTCCCGGGTATTAGGTTAGCCTACATAGATACTGATAGCTTTATTTACAGTGTGCCTCTCCCCTCCACTGACACAATTTCCACTGATATAATGAGAGAAGGTGTAGAACAGAATGGGAAGGAGTCGATATATGATACTAGTGCAATGAGAAGATGGGGTACGAAAAGCATTCACTTTCGAAGGAATGCCGACGAATTGGAGATTAGGTTCTCCATTTAATTCATCTTTAAATTTACCTATCACTTTTTTGTTAATTTGGAAAATCGGCATCTATTGCGATACTCTATCATGAAAAAATGAAGGGGTTAAAAGATTTTTGTGTTCGTAAATACCTTAACTTTGAAGATTACAAGGATCTGTTTGAAAATAAACAGAAGCCCGAGGAGGCAAATTTCGTACAGTTTGTACAGAGAGTTGTTGAGATTAGGAGTGAACGGCATAGTAAATTAATGATGACGCCCAATGATATCAAAGGTGTACAGTTATGTGATAATTTTAGCTAGTCTTGTTCTGATTTAAGGTGTAATAGCTGCCACAGGCATTTCCTCCGACAGAATTTTATCTCGTTCATTGTAAAGCTCGTTAAGGCGCATTTTCGCCATCTTTAATTCATCAACAAAAACCCTCTAGTCAGGGTTTAGATTATTCCATTCATCAATTCTATTTTCGATAGCTTGTGTTTTTGTGCATTACCGCTAGAGTCATGTCGTAAGAGCATTAGTTCATTTCTGAGTCATCCCATGTCACCAGGTGTCAGCTCCTTAGCCGGCACTCTCAATCGTAACACATCTTCAGAATGCAATGTAGAACTCACATGGTTGGGCTTTGCACCCCCTGAGTCACCCCACCAAATATATTTCTTGTAAATCCAAAAGCTCCTTCATCTTTTATTGAGGAGCACGCTAAGAATCCACTTCCCTTCTTTTTTGACAACCTGATATATTCATAATACATCTTTCCCTTCTAAATCCTAGCACTCTTTTAAGAATTGATCAACCATTTGCTCCACAAGTTCTCCTCTCTGTTCAGTTAACTGATCCACCTGTGGGCTACCGAGTCAGCTGTCGCGTGAGCTGCCGGCCTGAAAATGGTCAGCTTCTGTAAGGACATTATTGTGGTTGATAAATGATGTTTCATCATAACTAAAATAAGCATCATCGAGATAACCCTCCCTAGAGTTCTATATTTTCTTCTCCTCCTCCTTCTGCCATATTGTGTCGGGACTCTATCTTACTTCAATTATTTTTAATCAACCCTTACATATATCATATTGGTAAAATGCACATCTCAGTTGTTGAAAGTGTTGAACAGTTAGCTGACTACACAGAAAGAACTAGTTCTTCTTATCGTAGCAGCTATAAACTAAAGGGGAGAATTGATATGGCTCTTAATTTAACTAAGGGAATTCTTATAAATTCTGCTGCCATAGCGACAATTCCAACAGTTCCAGTTCTGATAGCTTTAAGTCCTATACCAGGTGTTGTTTTGATGTAATGCAAGGAAAAAACAAGAGTAGCACAGAGACGGGAGACGTATAGACACTACTATGTTCAATAAAAACAGTTGCTTACTCAAATACAAGAAAAAGCCACGACAGTCGTTGCCCCAGATCTTATGCAGAACATATTTCATCAGGCACTAGAAATTCAAAAAACAGGAAGGATTAAGTCCCCCTCTAGAACGATATATGAGACATAACGGACTAAATGGTAATGAAAATTGATTCAGTTAACGTCACAAAGCACTTTTGTTTGCATGCTATTATCTGTGACATATCACACTGCTGTGCCTACGTGACTAATCTTTAGATTATGGATGCAACAACTCAGCATTGCTATGGAAATGTTTTTTTCTTGGTATTTCATGGTATTTATCATAGAATCCAAATAATGTCTACCATTATTGTCACTCTGGCTTTTCTTTACTCGGATGTATTTCATAGTTCGTTCATGCCTTATTTCTAACAGTGAAATTAAAAAAACGGACAAGTTAAGTGCAAATACGAACAACTGCTCGCGCCCTTATGTTTGCCTTCGACAGCGAGCAGGGTTTGATCTACATTCATCTACTGTCAATGATTTTTTTTCGAAATATTAAAGTGGATTTTAACACACTGTTAAACTTAAGTTTAAAGGAATAAGCTTCACCGACACTCCGCTAATAATTGGCAGTTTACACATGGAAATTATAATACACAACAGAATTTACATGTTATTTACACAATAATGCCCCCTGACCCTAAGGCGAAAGGAAAATTTTCACAGCACACGTACTAGGCGAAACCGATTTTATTCTGGAGTGCTTAGTTTGCTTGAATTGATCATGGTACATTATAGGTAATATTTATTTTATTTTTGTCAATGCCAGGCAGGGAATTTGTAAATTAAGAAACAACAGGGGCCACAGGACTGCATGATCGGATAAATTACCTGTAATCCAGGCATAACACCAAAAAAGGATATGAAATATTTTGGAGATATAGGAGAGTTTCAAATGAAAGATTGTATAAAGAGTTTGACGGAGTTGACTTCTGTCGAAGGTGGGATTTGTGGTAGTTCAATTGGCCTTTTTTAGTAATTGGCGTAAACTGTGGTGCAATGGTGCAATACAACGGAATCTAGAGATCCCGCTTGATACATCGTACACGTAGCACAATGATGCATACATATTAACTTCAAAATGATGCTGTTACGACAGTCGAATCACATCTTTGTGCGAAAAACTAAAAATATCAGCCAATAATATCACTTTGTCTTTTCGGCTTTGAATTCGAGTGTGAATTGCTTCCGATATAGAGGTCGTGTGATTTGATAACGTATAAACATGTCCCCACCTGTAGCCAACATATCGACCAACACACTGTGCTACCAAGGTAACATTTCATTGCGACTTTCTGGTAATGAAAACGATGAGAGCCACAACCTTTTCCAAATATGACTGTGATTTACCTTTAGTTTGTCACTAAGATGTAATTTGACCAAGTGCGATATTTTACCATTCTTTTCATGCGTAGAAAATTTAAAGTTTGAAGTGAAACCACAGACGTCATGCCCGATATCTTTATTGTCGTTTTGTGGTATAATGTACAATGATAACGATATTTTTAATCAGTCCATCATCCAACAGCACTTAGCCACATTACAGGTTGAGGTATGGGTAATCCACTAACCTCAAATGAAGCACTGATGAATAAAGTGCCTTGCTCAGGTGCTCTTCGAAGTATATATGCTGTAATGCAAATGGAATAATTTTTTATTTTTTTTATTTTTGATTGGTGGACTCTAGATGTAAGTTGGAATGCTGTGATTAGATAGGTAAAAATCACTTTTATTCAAGACCGAAAGTGATTATGGTAGAATAGCCTTCAATCCATACTCGATAACTACATCTGCCTTTGTCTATTATACCTCATATGTTTTCCTTTATAAAATATATCGAAGTATGAAGGCGATCAATCTAAATAAACGACAATAACAATGAAGAAGAAGTATTCAAAATGAAGCCTTTCTAAAGAATAATGGAAAAAGGAACTACCCGTCATATATTGAAAGTCGAAAATGTAATATCAAACAGAAGATCAAATCAAAACGTCGGATCGAACAGAATAATAATTGATGTGACATTGTACGTCTTAACTCAGGTTCACGGCGCACATCTCCTCATAAACGGAAGAACCACAAAGCTGTTAGCCAACTAGCATTGTTGAAGAACAGTCTGCCATATTTGACGGAAAATGCATTGGAAATCAAATCCACTTCGCCAAAGTGAAGATAACCTCAGAGGCACACAGAACTATCACTGGCAGCATTACTGTTACAATATTGACACAGGTCAGGTGTCTACACACTAAGTGACGACAATACGCGCAATTATGGCAAAATGTCATCACAGAGTGACAACTACTTGCAAATTAAATTTATATAACAATCGTGTCTGGAGCATCGCAAAGCTGAAATGAATGGTACAATTAAAACAGAGGGGGCACCATTACCACAAAATGTGTCCTACCTATGCGCCTCACCACAGCTTGCCTAAAAGTGGCGCAAAAGGAGTGTGTCCCTTCAGGGACACATTCCATCTGATTTACAGCTTATTACTTGTACACACAAGTAAGCTCATGTGTAGCGATGTCTGCTTTCTGTGTGTGCAAGTGTGTGTGTGTGTGTAAGTGTGTAAGTGTGTGTGTGTGTGTGTAGGTGTGTGTGTGTGTGTGTGTGTGTGTGTGTGTGTGTGTGTGTCTGTCTGTCTGTTTACACGATAACTCAAGAACGCCTGAACGGCTTCAAGTGAGATTTGGCAGACAGGTACCATATGCTCATGGCAAGAATTTATTTGATTTCGGTTAGAGTTGGTTTCATATTTATGGAGTAATGAAACATCTTTTTTTCATATAACGGTTTCCTATGGAGGTAGTAATGACAGTGTCGACATATATCAAGAAATACTGAACAAAATGTTCAAGAAACTTTTCACTTATGACGACCTCAGAATATTATCGCGATACTGTGAGTGTAATGTTAATTATCTGTTCTTTTGCATATTTAAAGACCTTTGTAATTAGTGATATAACTCCAAAATTCATACATCAAATTTGATGATACTAACTATAAATATTGATCTGGTAGATATCTTATTTTACTGAAAAGCATTAAGCATTGTCAACTTAACACCAGATCATTTGCATATTTGATGAAGTTTTGTAATTAGTCATATAACTCCAAAATAACTCCCCCTAAGTTGATGAAATTTGCTTCACATACTGATCCGACAAATATCTGACCATATTGTAAAGCATTTACAAATGTGAAGTTAATTAAGGGTTCATTTACATATCTAATGGACTTTGTAATTAGTGATATAACTCTGAATTATTGCGCCAAATTTGGTGTAACCTGCTACAGATATTGACCTGATAAATATCTAAATGTCCCAATATGCACTGAGCGGTAACAAGTTAACTAAGGATTCACATGCATATTCAGTGAACTATGTAATTAGTGATATAACTCCTATATTACAGCATTAAATTTGATGAAACGTGCTATATATGTTGATCTGATAGATCTCATTGTCCCATGAAGCATTGAGCGGTGTCAATTTAATAAACATTTCATTTGCATATTAAATGAAGTTTTGTAATGATTTAAGTCTCAACTTTAACTTAAGTACTATGCGAATGAAACCTGCTTCAGATATTGATCTGACTGATAGGTGATTGTTCTGTAAAGCAATTAGCATTGTGAAGTTCATTTAATCATTTCTGTTCAGTCTGTATTGGGTAGGGTTGACATTGACGATCTGATAAATTACGTCAATATCCCCCACGATTTGTACATAAGCCAAGATGAGGTGCTGTCTTCCATCGAAAAGTTACCAGACGGAAAGTCCTCTTGGGTCGACAAAATTACAGCTGAGCATTTTCATTTCTCCTGACACATTGTATTAATGCCATGTTTATTCACGGTCACTTACCATCAACTGTAATGAAAGTAATCTTAGTGCTCATTATAAAAGACAAGTCGAAGCTAGCCAGTAATGACAGCAATTACCGACCAATTGCCTTGGCTTCAGTGGTTTCCAAGCTTTTTGAGCATATCATACTGTCAAGATGTCGTGATTTTATTTCGTCTCACCAATTACAATGCGGTTTCAAGAAGGACCATTCTACTGACCTTTGTCTATTTGCATGCAAAGAAATTATGAACTATTATGTAACAAAATGTGGTCCTGTGCTTGCATGCTTCATGGATGCTTCTAAGGCATTCGATAGGGTAAACCACATTAATAGGAATGTTCCTATGTAAATTGTCAGATTACTTTATTATTGGTATTCTGTGTAAAATTGGTTGATTCTTTGTCAGACTGGTTTCATGTTTCAAATTGTGTGAGACAAAGGGGTGTTCTTTTCCCATATCTCTTTAATGTGTACGTTGACGATTTAATAAATCCGTTTTCTGATTGTAAGATAGGTTGCCACCTTTGTGGCGTCTGTGCAAATAATTTAACTTATGCTGACGACATGACCTTACTCAGCCCAAGTGTGAAGGGCTTACATCGCTCCTTAGAATTAGTGAAATTTACGCCAAAGACATTGACATCACTTTTAATCCTCGTAAAACTGTGTGCAAGATTTTTAATGGGACAAAAGTAAAAATCCAAAGAATTCCTAGACTGACACTCAATGATAAAACCCTGAGTTTTGTATCCACGCATACCTACCTTGGTCATGTCATTTTTAGAGTTATGCATGATGATGACGATATTGAAAGACAGAGACGGGCATTTTGTATTAGAGCGAACATGTTATTAAGGCAATTTAAATTTTGTAGTCCAGAAGTGAAAAAGACTTCATTTGCAACTCACTGTGGAAATCTATACGGTTGCCATCTTTGGGTAACTTATAGAGTTAAAGTTATGAATAAGTTAAAGAGTATGTATAATAATGTATGGAGAAAACTTTTAGATCATCCTTCATTTAGTAGTGCTTCTACGGTGTATGCTACAAATCATATCATGTCCCTCGGAGAAGCTATGCGCAGAAATATCTATAGCTTTAAATATAGACAAATGTACTTATTGCCGCCATCTCTTGATCAGTTAGAGTAATTGATAATATATTCTTTAAAATCTGGAGAAAACAACTGTATTTGAAGTATATTTTTTTTCAACAGTCTGAGTTTTGTATTCACATTCATTTACTTAATTTTTTTCTATATATGGACGATCGAGTCTGAAATAAATAATAACAATCAATAACGGATTTTTGTATATATTGCAATAGTAATATACCTATGATGTTACATCAACAAATTTAACAGATATCTATATGGTAGATGTCTACTTGTACTGTGAAGTATAGAGTTGTGTCAAATTAAGGAATGTCTCAATTGCATATATCATGGATTTTTGTGATTAGTAATTTGACTCCAAAACTATTTTACCTAACTTGATGGAAGCAGCTAAAGAAATTGATCTGACAGATATCATACTCTTCTGTAAAGCGTTAAGCCGTGTCAGTGACGGCTTATTTGGCATGAACTTTAATTTGTAATTAGCAATTGAGTCATAATTACTGTACCAGATTTGATAACACTTGCTACATATGTGAAGGTGACAGATATCTGACCTACACATAACAAGTGTCCTGTCAATGAAATGCTAAACTACAGTGATTTTACTGAAAAATTGCTTCAGGTGTTTTCACTTGATTTAAACTGTCCTTAATGTTTCTTCCCTGCTCGAAATCCAAATGACAGCTGTCAAAGAAATCTAGTACTCTTATATCCACTTATTACATATTTGTTTATTTAATGACCTTATTTAATTAATTTGTGGTGAATCGTGTTAACAATGTTGAATATAACACTTGCATGTGGCAAAATGTGGCAAAAGATTAAATTTGCAGACAAATGGAATATATACTGGAGCACGTGACCAAGTTCAATTTATATCTGTTGGGTGTTTGAACTAGTGAGTTGTTTTTAGGCATCTGAAATTGCATTGAGTGTTTCATACTCTGTCTTAATTTCTTCTTGCACATATCTATTTGTGCCTCTTCTAATTTCTGCAATTATATCCTATTGTTAAAGCCTGTCATTTCTTTTATCATTCAAGATGTATTTAAGTCTTAAAATTCTACTTTTTGACTAATTGTCATAAAAGAGGACACTTCCTTCGTTCCTTATATTTTCATTGTACCACAAAACGTCACCAAGAAAAATGTGCTTTAATTTTGGTAAATTTACTCATGTAACCCTAGGTGACTTCCAGGTATCCAATGTATTCCCATACACCGTTGGAATTCGGTCGTTGTTGACTTTGAAATTGAGATGGCGATAGTGATAATCACTATTCACCTTAGTATTATAATTGGCAATTAAAAACTTTGATAAGCTGGCCAATTTAGGATCTCCTTATCTGGATTTTTCTCAAATAAGCCACTCGCATGGGAGTGCATAAGTGTAGAAAAACGTTTTTAGATGTGGACCTAAGTTAGCAGCGCCCGCGGTGCCTATGAAGCGAAAACATTTCCCTCTCTTCATTATTGATTTAATAAGGTCCATTTTATATGGCAGGGAGATTTAGTGATTTTTAAGTTTACTGCTTTTGACATTTTATTGGTATGATATTTTCGACATTTTTAGATATGACGCAAAGTCATTGGTGCCATTTATTTGCTAATGAAATCCAAGAAATTTAAGAAAATGAGATATTTCCACTATTTTCAATACTGGCGGATTTCGGTCAATGGTTCTACTTGGGAATAAAAAGAACGCGATGGGTTCTACTGATTAGTGCGCCGAAGAGATCGCGTGATGGCGGTACAAACAATCCAACATTTGTACTAACGCAAATGTAAATACACGTGCATCTGTGCGCATTTGCGCATATGGGTTTATTTGTACCGTGGTCCTTTAAAATTCAAGTTTTCACCTATTTGTAATATAAATACAGGGTATTTGCCTAACTCTTGTATTTGTATTTTGCTAAAAAGATATTTTCATAAATTATAATATATAATCCCATGGTATGACGTCATCGTATACTCGTGTTTTTCGCGGAGCCGTACAACTTCTAGCCGAAGGCCAGAAGTTGTGCGGCTCTGCAAAAAACACGAGTATACGATGACGTCAAACAGAGAAAAATACCATGGGATTATATATTTATCACATGAACAGTCTTTTTATTTTTCTTTTGACGTAGATGGATCAAAATTATCGTAACAAATTGCATGAAGTTCGTCGCGATGTATGTTTTACTTACGCGGATTACTTTCATTTAAAGAGTAAAGCAGCCCGTCACCCAGGAGATACTTTCATTCATAAATCCCATCAAGCTGAAATTTGATACATGGAATGATATCTCCACCAACCAAACACACGGATTCGTTCATTGTGAACATGTCAATCATTGTCTCGCACTGCGCTGCACCGATGCTAAGGCAAGTCGGCCATCGGCGGACATAGCTTTCACCGTGCTAGCGACGGATAGCCATTGTATTCAGAATTATTTAGAATATTTACAAATATATTTATGAAGTAAATGCAACGACACGATCGAAACATTAATTCTCATTCTCAGGGATGTCGTGGCTTTCAAAATATCACACAAGTTTACGACCTTTGCGAGCGCGAAAGATTCCGTTCGATGACACACTCATTGCATGTTTGTGGCCACAACGCTGCCGTCACCGGTCTCTGCTGGTGTCAACTCGTCAATCCCAATCTCGGTCGTCAATGTTTAATTTCGTCTTGCGGACTTTGATATTTGCAGTGACACATATCTCGCCCTTGGATACATCCTAATTTTGTTACTTGACGGAAACTCTGTTTTGAGTGTTGTCTGAGTCAACTTTCGAAGTACATGGGATTCCACGGCGCTGCGCTGCACACAGCTCGACAGCTTATGTCTTCGCTACAGCCTTACGCCGTGCTGCAAGTTTGATTCCGAGCGACAATTTACGAATGTTTTGTGCGATAAAGGAAATTTATCGTTGTTAGTCGAATGACTTAATGCTTGTGCCTCCTATGTCGCTTTCTCGAAGATTATACTGTACTCATTTATTCAGTTGAAATTACGTTGAGGTGTAGGTTTCGGTTTTATTGCCAGCCGGGATCGCCAGGTACGTCCACATTGAGCCTACACGACTCGACTGGAGCCGCGAGGTTACTGAGCCATTAAAATAAAACGATCGACGGTATCTCCATTCGATTCTCGGGAAGAGCTACAGTTTTAGCGACTCGAAATTTCGTTGGACAAATATGCATTGTATGTTTCCATGTGTGGATTTGTCGGGTCACCTTTTTGTAAAATTAACGTGAGAGCTAGTACGGCATCGATCACAACAAATCTGTTTGTGTCGCGACCACAGGCGCTCCTTAGCTGGTTAGTCTGCTAAGTAGATCGATTTTCGGCTCGATTTATCGATCCCGTAGTCGATATGCCCGCCACTGCAACCTAAATACTCACAAGGTGTGCAACACAATCACTCAAAAAACACACCACCAGATTTGTTTACTGGCCGTGCGCTCACACAAAACATTCAGAACTACACTCCCATATACCTAGTTGGATCACAAATTAAACCATCTTCTCAAGAATCACGCCGATGAACGTGTTACTCGCGTCATCTTGAAGAAATCGGCCGTGTTTTGAGACCAAGCGTGGTGAAATGCGGCCTACAGAACGATTCTACCATATGACGTCATTTTTCCCACCGCTGATTGGTTCAACTATACTTAACCAGTGACGTCTTGCCATGACCTTCGTTTTGGCCGTTGATTAGCCAATCAGTAGTGGAATAAGTGACATCATATGGTAGAATCGTTCTGCAGGCCGCATTTCACCACGCTTGGTCTCAAAACACGGCCGATTTCTTCAAGATGACGCGAGTAACACATTCATCGGCGTGATTCTTGAGAAGATGGTTTAATTTGTGATCAAAATAGGTATACGGGAGTGTAGTTCTGAATCCTTTGTGCGAGCGCACGGCCAGTTGAAAACCCGGATCGCGTGTTTTTTGAGTGATTGTGTTGCACACCTTGTGAGTATTTAGGTTGCAGTGGCGGGCATATTGACTACGGGATCGATAAATCGAGCCGAAAATCGATCTACTTAGCAGACTAACAAGCTAAGGAGCGCCTGTGGTCGCGACGCATGTATGAACGGTACCATGCACGAAAAAAGTTCCGGTTGATGACGTACAACAGGGGTAATTCGGAATGCTTATCCGTCCTGTTCTACGTCACACAGGTGGCGATTCGGGCCAGTTCATGTGATAATGCCCCTAATTTACTGGTATTATGATTATTCAAACATCTTGTTCTCTGCATAAACCAGAGTCTCTTTAAGGTAGAACGCACCTCGGGGACAGAAATTCGGGCCTTCAAATTTTATCAATTTTCTTCTGACCTACCACTTGTGGGGGCTCATTTTGAAGCTCTTGGCGAAAGAAAAGTTTTCACCGTCTTAGTTTTTTGAAAATCGAAAATTTTATTTTTTTCCCATAGAGTTAACAAAGGGATGGCGGCCATTTTGAATTTCAAATATCGAGAAATCGCAAGTTATTTGTCTCTCTAGTACCAAAGTTTGCACGGTGACCCCTGATTTTTATTCTTGCTTTGGTAAAAGATTGGTTCAAAGTTTCACTGAAGAAAATACGAGCAAAAGTTTAAGTCTTTCATTTTCGAGGTGCATATTACCTTAAGTACTCCCTTAAAGCATGCGAGATTGCTAAATCTCCATATTGTTAACACAACATGCACTTGCTTAGGTGTATATTATTATTGATAATTGAATCCATATCCACGTAAACGTTCAACACCTCAAATGTTAACAGTAGTGCTATCAGTATGTGGAAATCATTTACTTCCACATACTGATAGGAGTTGACCGAAAATACATGGTTTAGTTGAATTACTGTTGTTTCTCCCCGCGGTGTAAAATTTCCCAAAAACTCTCTTCAAACTATAATATCAAAAACATTGATTTGTTTAAGCATACCAAAATTGTCACTCTTCTGTTACTTAAATGTTTCCACGATGACATCAAGTAAAACAATGGTTTTAAAAGCTATCAGTACTGATTTTTCTGTCGAAAGATTTCGCTAAAATAGTAATTTAAATATGTATGCTTAAGTGTGAATGTATATGATAGTATCATTATTAAAATTTAAGAAAATAGTGAATAACAGTAGAAACAAAAATATACTCATATTGTAAAATATGAGTATGTATATTTTTGTTTTTACTGTTATTGAAAAAAGGATATATACGTTGCAGCATTCATTTTTTTTCTCGAGAGCACCGAAGCACATAAAAATTGTTTTAAAATAAAAATAATCAAAAATTTCAAACTTGTAATGACTTGTATGCCTATTCTATGAAAATACTACATATTTGCATCAGTGGGTTTCTGAAATTTCATTGAAGGGCATTCAAATTAGCATATATTTCCAGACTTGCGACAGAAGAAGAGGGAATGCCCCCTCTCAAACTATCTGTCTGTACAGAATACCTTTTTGTCTTTATCTTTGAAAGTAGAACATAATTTCACAAATCGTCTTTCTCATAGAGCATATGAGGGCAACAAAATGTTTGTAAAAATATTGTCGACATTGTCATATACGACAACTGATACTCTCATTTCATATTCTATTCTGTCGCTATTTCCCCCGCCTTTTTACGCCAAGGATATACATTTTTCAGCGTGAAAGATGATCCAGTAAAAACCTTGTTTGACGGATCCACAGAAACATTGAAACTGGCATTTATTCATTCATTTAATTATTTGACGGGTCAACAGGTCCAAAGGCCCAATAACAGACTCCGAGAAAATAAATACAAACAAACACAACAAGAAAACAGTACAATATCAACAAACATAATAACAACCAAAAATACAATATGCACAGAAAGGACGCTAAGAATAAAAATATCTGGACAAAAACGTCTTAAAAGCAGTACCAGGTAAAACAATATCCACAGAAATGTCAATACATAGTGAAATAGACCTATGGATAAAAGCATATTTTCTAAGATTCAACCTGCAACGTGGAACTTGAAATAAAGACTTGGCCCTGAGGCGTCTTCGTGGGGCATGAAATGGCAATTGATATAAAAGATATTAACAGAAAATCTCCCTGAAACTATTCCCTTTAACAAGGTCAGATGTAAAACCTTCCGCCGATACGAGAGAGAGAGGGGAGATAACAATGCACACAGGACTGTTTGAAATCACTATTATAGTACCAAATGAACTTCAGACATATATATTTCAGAAAGTTTTTTTTTAACTTATTCAACATGGTCACACAAATATTGACAGTTTGGAGACCAGACCACAGAGCAGTACTCTAATCTGCTTCTTACTAAAGATACATACAAGGATTTCAAAGTTCAAGGAGAAGAAAATATATTATTACAGGATCTCTTGATCAAACCCAGCATTTTGAAATGTATGTATGTATGTATGTATGTATGAATGTATGTATGTACGTACGTACGTACGTACGTACGTACGTACGTATGTATGTATGTATGTATGTATGTATGTATGTATGTATGTATGTATGTATGTATGTATGTATCTATGTATCTATGTATGTATGTATGTATGTATGTATCTATGTATCTATGTATGTATGTATGTATCTATGTATCTATGTATGTATGTATCTATGTATGTATGTATCTATGTATGTATCTATGTATGCATGTATGTCCTTACGCATATGTTCAGCCAAATTCCATATGTGCGTGACCAATTAGCTATATTCTGCATAAAGGATAAAGCTCCGGGAATATGCCTTATGGCACTAAATACTTAGTTTACACTTGTTGCAGTTTCTTAAATACGTGACAGTAGGTCAAAAGTCATCGAAAGTAATCCTAAAAGTTGCTAAAATGCTAAATAAAGAAGTCCGTCAGTTAGACTCGCCTCTACTCTCTATGGTAATATGGACAAACAGGTTATGGAGAGTTTACTGACTTTTGCATAATTTATGCTTTATCAAGAGCTTATTAATAAGACATGTGCAATGACCTTTTCATTTGGTATGTCACACCCAGGCTCTATGGACCTAAATATTAGAGTGTTTTCGAATGATCAAGGTAACGGGCGTCTTTGTACGAACCACAGACAAATATAGACAGACTGGTAACGGGGCATGCCTTTTGTTCCATAGTCATCTCGGTAGACTATTGGCTTTTCATATTAAAATGAACTTCAAAGGTGTTAAACTTTTTGGAGGCTTTATTTGTGGTTGATAATTGCACGATATTATGTGAAAAATACGACTAGATGGTATCGTACTGCCAGTCGCGTAGCAACCATAGTTACTTTGTGAGCTCTCAGGCCAGAAACACTGCTTCACGCCAATCAAAACATAACACGCCAGCAGTTTCATAAACATGATCTTCCTTGACGCACGAGTAAAAGACGGAATGACTGACCGTAAATCATTGAGTAAAACCAGACAGTATCGATAACATACTTTCAAATTTGGTTCAAACACACTCATTATATATTCATAAAAATATGAGAGGAATTTTCAAAACGATAAAACTCACTTTCCTGAAGCTCAAAACACTCCCGTTTTCGCCAGCACGTCAATTCCGCTCAGCACCAAAAGACAACAACAACACAAACTTTGCTGAACATACTTTCGCTTAAATATTAGCGAAAATCCGGAAACTACCGAAGGTTGCATGGTCGGCACTCTTCGGAAAAGAGAGTCGAGAGCTATATGAGGTGAGGCAAACATGGATTGCTTACGTAACCGCTTCACGCCTTAAGGAAGTATGCACCTCGAAAGTGAAAGACTTAAACTTATGCTCTTACTTTCCTCAAGGAATCTTTCAATCATTCTCTTTCCAAATCAAGAATAAAAATAGGTGGTCACCGTGCAAATTTTTGTACTGGAGAAACAAATTACCCAAGATTTACCGATATTAGAAATTCAAAATGGCCGCCATCACTGTGTTAAAGGGCAAAGTCCAGCGCCGTGGGCGCACAATAGGCAACGTGGTAGTGACGTTGGTTGTTGGTAAACACTGGGCGGGATGGTTAAACAGTTGCTTAGTCGTTGACTTATCAGAGAAATCAAAACTATCTGTTACACCAGGGCCTACCGATTATCACCTTTGCCTGAATATTACTGAAGTGTGCAGGGTTCACACAATTCGAGCCTAGCTTATAACTAGGGTTTGTGGAGTGGTCGAGGGGCTGTGGTCTGGCCGACAGACCTTCTTCTACTGTGATGTCTTCGCTAGTTGATTGGATGCCGTACGTTGTGAGTTCGAATCCCATCGAAAATTTACTGAATTCAAATCACAGCCGTTTGTGTTTCGATAGACAGCGATGGCCGCTGTGGTATGCAATAGAAATATAAGCTTAGGAAGTTATGAAACAGAATGCCCGCGCACGTATCGCCGAGTTCGGAGACGAATTTCCCTCATACAATTTACTCAATAAAACAGCAACGATGCATGGCTTTCAATACATCTCTGAATTTTGTTTAACTTTTTTGCGTCTGAGTAGATGTGTGCATCATTCTGTTGCGATTTCCAACGGGAGCCGGTTTTCAACCCCGGCTATCGAACAATGAACGGCTACTTTTTCACAACAGCAGCAGGTGCTTTGAACGTGAAGGCGCTGTTATGGAAGCCAGTCGTCGAAATGGAAATATTACGAGATTCGGAAGGAAGATACAAAATGAAGTCTTGACTTAGTTCAGGAGAGAATTTCCTCGGGCACTGTATTGAGTTCAAATCTAGCCCTGAGCGTCTCATGCTCGGAACAAGCGCGCACACTAGACAAACACAATAAGGGGGAAGTCTAGCAAATAAATTACAGTCTCTAAGGGCGGCAGCAGATTGTGATCGTAAGCAATCGTAAGTTAGAACCTTCTACTGTTTGTAGTTTTATGGCTTTTTTGGTTGGCAGTGATTTAGATAATAGCCGGTCACAGCGGTAAAAAAAGCCGGGCTACACGCAGCTTGCAACCGGCTAAAAGACGCATGGGAATAAAAGAACAAGAAGACATGCAAAAAACCTTGTGAATTTGAAAAACAAATCTTCACCCATTCGTATTTTCAGTGTAAGTTTAGGTATTTCGAAACAAATCACAGAAAAGGGTGAAGACATTTTGAGTAAAACTGATCAAAAACATTACGATCCCCAGTTAGAGCTTAGTATGCAACGGCATGACCCAAAGGATAGTAAGCGCAGCTACATATCCGGCTACCTCGGATAGGTAACCTCGGAAAACATCGACAACCATTCGTAATATGCAAATCGCATATGACTGAGACGCAGTGGAAAAGTTGTACGTAGTTCCATAGATGAGCATGCATATTTGAATACCATATACGCTGCTTTTCACGATATGTAAGCCAGAAAACTTCAACAATAGGAAACAACAAGTAATCTGTCGTAAATGGTCAGCCAAGCATTTTGAAATACATTGGTAAAAAAAGTTAATGAGGCTGATGAGTCCCCAGGACAGCTGTGCAGGGCCGTGGTCGTCGTCGATGAGCCGACTGTACTGTGGATGATCGATCAAACAACGCATTGTTGACGTAGCCAGTGACAGTGGTAACGATGTGTTCAACGCTGAAATTTCAAGTCCACTCAGCTCAACTGAATTGAATCAACTGATATAAACAATGACCAAACTTGTCACAATGCCAAAGGTAATTTCTCAAAATGAGAGACAAAAGATTCAGTTTCGATGTCTGAAGGAAGGAACGAAGGAAGGAAGGAAGGAAATTTTGATTGCGACGTGACTCTCAATGTTCATAACTTTTACAGGACCAGCATACAAAACGGTTCTTTTCACTGTTTCAGGACCACCAAACACTCCAAAAAGAGAATGCCATTTCTTGCGTGTTCATACATGTGTCTTATCGTGTACGTTGTATGTGGTTGTGTATGCGTATGTTTAGGAACATAACGGTGATTTTAGTGATAAGTCTGTACGCTTTGTTAGTTGTGCTCCGCAGGGATCAAGATCGCCCAGGCCACAATTTGAATTTTAGTAATCATGATTGGCAGCATACATTAACATTTAGAACAGAGGTCAAATGGACGTTCTGGAGCCGAGCTTTGTGAAAATATGCGTTCTCTGTATTAAATAACAGTGTTTTCAACGTTTTTTCGACATCTAGGCAGTCGCTATACATTCACAGGTGTCATGTATGAGATATGACGAAAATTAACACCGTTCACATGTCGAATTTCTGGAAATCTCGGAGCAAATCGAGTGCGTCTTACCCATAGCGTGGTTTTTTCACATCTGCATAGTCTTACTATAATCCCCTTTTGTAGGGGACTTTGGCGTTTAACTCTATGGAGAAAAATAACAATTTTCGAATTTCGAAAAACTAAGCCGGTGAAAAGTTTTTTTTTCACCAAGAGCTTTAAAATGAACCCCCACATGTGGTATATCAGAAGAGAATTGTAAAAGTTTGAGAGTCCGAATGTCTGTCCCCGAGGTGCGTTCTACCTTAAACAATACCCGTTACCAGTCTGTATAGATTTGTCTGTGTACGAACAGAGGAGTAGCATATTGTGAAGGGTGCGATGGTAGCACACAGAAAACTAACGCATCAAAAAGACTATTGCCGTTGGTGGCAACTATTAGCTGGTTCAATTTTCTTTTAATTCACATACTATTTTCACGTGTGTTAGGACAACTTTACCCCCTGAGAACTCAAGTTTCGTCAAAAGGAGACAATCTGATCAACGAATCCCATTTTCGAGAAGAACAATTATAAAGAAAAACATTCAGATAAACAGATGTGCAGACAAATGACTAAATTTTATGGGCGTGTTTTCCTTCGAATTAGTGATAGAGCAACTTTTTGATATGGTAGTATTGTAAACGCTATAGATAAGTAGTTTAATAGGCAATATCCATATAAATGACTACATTTGGAGACCTATTTAGAACTCACTTTTTGCATGATTTCTTACCCAGATAACGAGAAGCCGAATATATTCTGCACTGGCAATATTGATAAAACCACTGAGCCAGGAAAGCCAACAGCTGTTGCAACATGGTCAGTTCCTAACACATACGATAATTGCAGAGAGGTTATCGTCACTAGTAGCCATACTCCTGGAACAATATTTACTATTGGGACAACACAAGTTATTTACACGGCAACGGATTCTTATGGCAATACAGACTCCTGTTCCTTCGATGTAAACGTCATAGGCAAGTTCAGTTTCAGATATTGTGTCTTTAAATATTGTACAAATATGCCACGATATATTTGTCCTTATGTCTGTCAGTCAGACAGACAGTCAGTCAGTAAGGCAGTCGGTCAGTCAGTCAGTCAATTTGTCTGTCTGTCTGTCTGTCTGTCTGTCTATCTAACTGTCTGTCTATCTGTCTGTTTGTCTGTCTTTCTTTTTGGAAGGATGAATGTCTTGATGGATGTCCTGATGGATGTTTTGATGGATGTCTTGATGTCTTGAAGGATGGATGGATGGATGGACGGATTGGTGGATGGATGGATGGATGGGTGGGTAGGGTTTTTTGGTGAATGGATGGGTGGATTGATTGATGGATGGAAGGACGGAAGGATGGACGGATGGACGGATGGATTGATTGATTGTAAGTACGTACGTATATGTTCAGCCTCATTCCATATGCGCATGATCAATTAGCTATATTCTGCATAAAGGATAAAACCCCGGGAATGGGCCTTATCGTATTAGATACTAAATTTGGACCCTTGGCAGTTGCTGAAGTGCATTAAAGTTGGTGAAAAGTCATCGAAAGTAATCCTAAAACGTGCTAAAAAGACTCGCCCAGAATTACACCTACTTCCTGTGGTGATACGGACAAATAGGTTATGGAAAATTTATTTACTTTTGTATAATTCATGCTCTATCGAAACTCTCCTCAATAAGGCACGTTAAATGACCTTTCCATTTAGTATTTCGCTTCTCGGCTATATGGGCCAAAACATCTCGAAGCTTTTTTTTGAATGGTCAAGGTGAAGGGTGTAGTTGTACGAACAGAGGATCGGCATATTTTTAAGGGGTGCGACGGTAGCACATTGTGAAACTAACACACAAAAAAGAACAACAATTGCCCTTGTTGGTAAGTATTAGTTCGTTCAATTTCTTAATTCACCTACTCTTTGCATTTGTTTTAGGATCATGTCACCCCTTGAGAACTGAAGTTTCGTCAAAAGGAGACGTTCTGATCAACGAATCATATTGTTAACTAGGTTTTGTCACGAATTACAATTAAGCTTTCATGTAATCCGTAAAAAAGTTTAGATTTTGGATGCGCCAACTTATTTGATTAGACGTGCACGCTTTTCAAATACACACACAAATATATATATATATATATATATATATATATATATATATATATATATATATATATATATATATATATATATATATATATATATATATATATATACATACATATATATATACATATATATATATATATATATATATATATATATATATATATATATATATTGTCTGTGTCTGTGTGACCTTGTGTGACTTTTTGTGGAGAGCCCTTTTCTTTGGTGTGTATTTGTCGCAATGTCAAGCTATTTTACTTGTAGGGTATTTTGGAGTGGACTTGTAAAGTTGTTATGGAATGGCAATACATTATTTCTCTTAAAATGTTAAAATCATTTATTTTTATTAGGGAAAGCGATTGACCTCATCGCAAGGTAGCTCTTCGTGTTTATTTTCATAAAATTTCATGTAGAGGTTGCAAGGTATGGGATAAGTAGAGAAACGCACTGTAACGTTTGGAGTAAATACAATACTTGGGCATCAACAGTGTTCACAGCCGGCTTCCAATCAGTAATGATCACATCGTCTGAAAGCGGGTATGGCTGAAAGTTTCAGCGAGCGGCTGGGGCTTTTAATACCAATTAAACAAAACGACCATTGCAAGTTCTAGTTGCAACTCTTTCCAAGCAACTTTACGATATGAAATCAAGATATAAATATAATGTATATAAACACTAAACACGTATGTATGTATGTATGTATGTATGTATGTATGTATGTATGTATGTATGTATGTATGTATGTATGTATGTATGTATGTATGTATGTATGTATGTATGTATGTACGTACGTACGTACGTATGTGTGTGTGTATGTATGCATGCATGCATCCATGTGCGTGCGTGCATGGGAGGGCGGGTGTGTTGGTCGGTGGCAGGATGGATGGACGGATGGATGGATATACTAACGTACTTGTGTTTTCAGCATTATTCCATACGTGCATAATGAATCATCTATATTCTTTTAGAAGGATAAAGCCCGGTAATGTGCCGTATGGCACTAAACAATGAATTTGTACCTGTTGCAGTAGCAGGAAAACGTAAAAAAGTAGCTTAAAAGCCATCAAAAGTAATAACCAAATTTGCTTAAAGCGCTCAGCAAAGAAGTTCGTCAGTGATTCTCACCCCAACTGACCCCTTTTTTGAATGGTAATGTGGAGAAACAGGTTATGGAGAGTTTATTGACTTTTGCATAACAGGTTCAATGACCTTTACATTGGTATTTGGCATCTATGCTATATGGCCAGGAACATGTTAAAGCATTTTTGAATGCTGAAGGTGATGTGGAATTTCACTCTGAAGGTGATATTTGTAGTTTGTAGGCTATGAGGAAACTACAAATAACTCATAGGTTATCTGATCCTAAATTGTTATTCAAAAGTTGTTCGACCTGAAGCTTCCAGTTGTTATTGATGACATTTTGCACTATTCTGAATAGTTTATATTCTGTCAGTGTCCTCAAAAAATAAAAAAAATGTACATACAGCGACATGAACATTTGACACCGACCTATACCCAATGTATTGCCAATGGGAGAATGATATCAAATAAGTGATCTCCCAAATCGTTATTGAAAGACTCATTATAGGGGACAGTTATGCACAATAGAGGAGTTGGATAAGTGGAAATCATGACAACTTAAATCAATGTGGCTGCTTGGATCATCAATACATTGTTTATTTTATTATACCCTTAAACTTGCGCCCCAAGGGCGCGCCGAAAATGGAAATGGCAGAAAATGAAAGTGCCAGGAGGTATTTTTTCTTTTTTCTGTATTCCATATTCTTCAATACGTGCACATGCAATTTTAGCTTTGATGCATGAAAAAAGGTGACCCTCCCCCATAAGCATACACACAATTTTATGACCCTTCAAAAATGCTTGCGCGAAAATGGCGACCCACCCCAAAAAAACACCAGCCCACCCCCCTGTAATTTGTGTCCAGTCCCTAACTTCTGGTGCGACACCAAGGGCTGAGTCCTATATAATATTACAAACCAAACAAAAGGGCGCTTCACAGAAAGTCACACACACAGACACAAAAACAAAGTTCTTTTACACAGATGCACGTGTTACCACCCTCTTATAACCAAGTACAATTATGTCAATTATTCAGGGTCCATATATAACACAATTGGAAATATTTTGTGATTTTAAGATCTTGAGCATTTTGTTATAATCTATTTAAAAATCATCAATCTAACAGTGTTTTTGTGTGAAGACGAGGGCAAATTTCATAAATTAATGATAGTTGCACAATCATCAAATACACCTTGAACAAATTTTACATTTTTTGTCTAGCTTTTCACTTGCTTAGGAAAGGAGAACCAATTAAACGTAACTGATTTGTCAATTTTGTTTAGTTTAAGTCAAAATACAAATTCCCTTTCCAAGGTTGATTTGTAGGCATTTACTGTTCTCACCAAACGATGCATGATAAAATTTTAAATTTTCGATGGGAAAATGGCCTTCTACCTCTACCTAAATTAGTTCTGCTGTAGTGTATGTTTTTTTGGTGATCTCTCTTTCAAATGATTTGGTAGATGTTGAGAAAATGCCTTGTACATTTATTTATTTCACATACAAGGAAATGAGGCCTGGTAAATTTGATAAAACTACCCTTTTCTTGTTAGTGTGCCAATTAATGCTGGAAAATTTTACAAAATCACTGAATTATTTCAGCTCTTCTATTAAAAATGAACTATTTTTGGTAGATGCAAAGAAATGTAATCAATATCATTTGTCTGTTGAAACCTTAAAATATCAACGGCGGAAACCAACAGTTTTTGTCTGGAATTTTTTAGGGACTGTGCAGAGATGTCTTTGCAGCTTTCAGGGACCACCCAGATGTGACCCTGAATCTTTCAAGGACTATCCTGGTGTGACCTTGAAACTTTCAGGGACCACCCAGATGAGTCCTTGAAACATTTAGGAACCACCCAGATGTGACCCTAAATCTTTCAAGAACTATCCTGGTGTGACCTTGAAAATTTCAGGGACCACCCAGATGAGTCCTTAAAACTTTCAGGGATCACCCAGATGAGTCCTTGAAACTTTCAGGGACCACCCAGATGTGACCCTGAATATTTCAAGGACTATCCTGGTGTGACCTTGAAACTTTCAGGGACCACCCGGATGAGTCCTTGAAACTTTCAGGGACCACCCAGATGTGACCCTAAATCTTTCAAGGACT
>LD345296.1:147739-167626 GCA_001465055.1 Ptychodera flava | reverse complement strand
TATGTTCACACATAAAGCCATCCCTGTTGAGAATAACACCAAGATTCCGAATGAAAGGAGAGGGAGTGATGTTAAGTTCACCAATCCTGAGGTTATTCAGTTCTGCCATATCGTGTTTCAAGCGTGATGAAAAATGAATAACTTTGGTCTTATTATCGTTCAGCACTAACATGTTACTTCTCATCCATCCGCGAATATCATCAACACATATTTCAACACCGGCGCTAACATCTTCAGGTTTATTGCAGATAATGTACATCTGTGTGTCATCAGCGTACATCATGTAGTCAAGATTATGGCCTACTATAATATCCTCTAGTGGTGCTGTGTAGAGCGTGAATAAAATTGGCCCGAGGACAGATCCCTGTGGAACGCCATACTTCACGTGCGAATGATGAGAAAACACAGTTCCAACCTTGACACGATGACTGCGATCGGCAAGATATGATCGAAACCACGAAAGTACTGTACCAGTGATGCCAAATCTAGATCGGAACAGTTCTGCATGCTGATCCGCAGTTACCGAATCCACAATTACTACATCTCTCCTTGTCTCATTGCCCTGATCCTCCGGTGTATAGTACATAGAGTTTTCTATGTCCTCGTTGCACAAAGCATCAACAGTGTCAACAAAATACACCAGTTTATTTCTCTCTTTCCATGCTCTTAGCATGTTGATATGGTAAACCCGCTTAGGTTTTCATCGGCCACCTCACTCAATTTCATAATCAACGTTTGAGACTTTCCTCACCACAGTGAATGGTCCTTGCCACTGACCACTTAAGTTATGCGTGGAGGAAGATAAGAGTAAAAGTACTTTATCATCTTTCTTAAAAAAATATTTCCTTGCTTCCCTATCATACCACCTTTTTTGTCGTGCTTGGGCTTTTTCCATGTTCTTTTTGACAATTTTTCTGAAGTCGGCAAGCCTTTCTCGCATCGATATTACGTATTGCGCCAAGTTTTCCTCCTGTGAACTTTTCTCAGTCCACTTTTTCTTGATCACAGGGAGTGGTCCCCTTATACTTCGACCATACATTAGCTCGAAAGGTGAGAAACCGGTACTCGCTTGCAGTACTTCTCTGTACGCAAAAAGAAGGTATGGCAAATATCGGTCCCACTCCTTTGGGTCTTCTGCTACAAAACATTGTAACATCACCTTGAGAATGCTGTTAAAACTCTCAGTTAATCCATTTCATTGCACGTGATATGGACTCGTTTTAATCTTCGAGATCTTCAACTTAGCACAAATATCAGTCATACAACGCGACATGAAGTTTGTACCCTGGTCTGTCAAAATTTCACAAGGTATCCCCATACTACTAAAAACTTTGATCAATGCTGTCGCAACAGTTTCGGCTTCCTGGTCTGGCATAGCCAAAGCCTCAGGATACCGAGTTACATAATCCACAATGACTAAAATAAACTTACTTCCACGGTGAGTTCTTTTGAAGGGACCAACAATATCCATCGCGATTAACTCGAACGGTATATTTGTAATAGGCATTGAAACAAGAGGAGCTTTTTCAGATGCTCTCTGTCTTGCAGATTTTTGACATGGACTACAAGTCCTGCAGTATTCTGCAACATCCTTGAAAATACCGGGCCAGTAATAGTATTGTAGCAACCTTTGTTTAATCTTTTCAATGCCAAGGTGTCCTGACAGATGTATGTCATGTGACACTCTCAGTGATGCATTGTGGCATTCGGCCGGTACTACAATTTGTCTAAGTTCAGGCACCTAATGTGAAGAAATCCACTTGCGATACAATAATTTCTCATGCCAGAAAAATCCAGTTTGATTTTCCAACGATTGATATGCATCTGTATGCTCTCACACGTTTGCAAAAGTAGGATCGGCCGATTGAAGTTCTCTTAACTTATCCCAATCTAACCTTAATATTTCAGCATAACATCAGATGATTCTACTTCCTTATCGAAGTCATCGCTTCTGCTTCACTGAGAGTCAGCAATTCCTCAACAGGTATTGCTTTCATGCCAGACGCCATTTCATTTTGTTTAACTATAGCCTCACGCTCGTCCTGCACTTTCTTTTAACGTCTTGTGACCACTAACGCACCGCGATCCTGCAAGGCAAGCGCGTCCTCACCAACAGAACGTCCTTGGGTATACCTTTCAATACCCCAATATGTAAAGTTCCAGTGAAAATTTCACTTTCAATGTTGGCTTTGACAACAGGCGTCTTGTGCACTGTTTCGTCTGCAAAACTAATATTACAAGTCTCTCCAGGGAAATAGTTAGATTGTTGTACGACCTCTCGCTTTACCAAGGATTGACAATAACCAGTCCCTCTGAATACTCACTGGTTTA
Organism: Ptychodera flava; assembly: GCA_001465055.1. NCBI lineage: Eukaryota > Metazoa > Hemichordata > Enteropneusta > Ptychoderidae > Ptychodera > Ptychodera flava. Next base: position 165,295 of record LD345296.1, on the reverse strand, counting down.
CCGTCTAAATACCCGACGTAAGTATTTTACTCCCAAGTAGATACTCATTACCAAATTCAGCTCAAATATCTAAGCCTTTGTCATCCTGACTTCTGACATGGCCAACGACCTTTGTCTTTGCCGAACCTGCATTTTTATCCGACTTTTGTTCTGGACAATGTCTTGCCAAATGATCAGTTTTCAGACAAGTATAACATGCAGCTGAGAGCTTTGACTTCTTACTGCTTGGGGATGAGTTATCAAACTTCTTTCCCTCACCCTTTTGCTGCTTATTTTTATTGTTAAAACTTTTGAAATCCCGCTTCTGCTCAGTCTGATTGCTAGCAGCGCCAGAATGAGCAGATTTATATGTCTCACCAAGTTTTATCAATTCTTTATAGTTTTCAGGATGCCTTTCCTTCAACCATGTTTGCATTTGTTTGGGTATGCCCTCAACTAATTGCTCCATTATAAATAGTTCACGTACCCGTTCATATTTTTTGTCACCACTTAAGGACAGAACACCCACTTGTTTCCATCTAGCGGTCAAAAATATCGGCAACAATATCACCCCACAGACAGAATGTCTCTTCATTTGTATGTTTGCAGGCTCTAAATTTATCTCTGTATGACTCTGTGGTGAGCTCATATTTCCTAAGTTTAGCTACCTTGACCTTATCATAATCCAGGGCGTCGTCTTCTTTCAACCTAGAATATTCCTCCTGCGCCTTACCAACGAGAGTCAGAGCTAATATCTTTTGCCAAATCCGCTTAAGCCAATTGTACCTTCAAGCTAGCCTCTCGAATGTACGCAAATATGTGTCAACATTATCACCTTCTTTGAACTGAGGGAGTTTAGCAGTCCAATCATTGAACTCACGATCCGCATCATGCGTATTTTCCTTTGTTTTTAACTCAAGTTCTTTCATTTTCAAATCGTGTTTGCGCTTTCCCCTGTTGCGTGCAATTACTGTTTTCCCTTTTCTTTTTATTGCTCATGTTTTTCTCTTTCTGCATTTATATGCATACGTTTCAATTCTATACGCTGTATTTGTATACAAATTCAATTTGAGCTGAAGAATTTCTTTTTGACGCAAGAGATTTTCAGTTAATTCTTTTCCACTTAAACCACTTGTTGCGCCGTAATCACCATCAGGCTCTTTCTTAACTATTGGGCCTTAGCCGTCTGTCATACTAGGAAAACTTACTTCAGTCTCCATATCTGACGTAAGATCACGCACTCGATACCACCCCTCCCACACAGCTGTAGTAAAAGATATACACTTACCTGGTCACCCCTAGAATGCAATGGTATAACCACCTGTTGTGTTGACTCTTCAAGCTAATGCAAATTTCTTAATTGAATGCTAGTATTTCCCAAGGTTTCTTGTCTTTGTTTTTTGCCGCTAAAGATACACAAGTGCACAATCACAGAAATGCAAATTTCCTGTCGTACGATTTACACAGGTACTTAGTTAAGGGGCATTCTTCAGATCATCAAGATTTTGTTTCAATAGGTGTTTATATTAGTACTTACAGTCTTTTGCGTCAACAGGGTGTGTCTTCCCGCGTATACTGAAATATTTATTAAACACTGAAACAAAAAGATTGTGAAAATTCTCTGCACACAGAAATTTTCCAGAATTCAAAAGTCATAAAAAGCAAGTCCGGTTGCTTCAATGACAGTGTCCATGGCAGAGTTCAGTTAAGTTCATTTCACACAAAAGTTCTTTTGTCTTCTGAATTGTCTACCATTGACCTTGAACTGGGCTTCTTCTGGTGATGTCTTGTCTTGACTGTGCTAACCGTCCAACTTCCCGTCTTCGGTTTATTAGCTCCGTACACACGGCAACGTCTGAACCAGTATTAAGTTGATCAGCAAATTCAGTTCTGCTAGTCTATCTCAGGGACCAGAGACTGCTCTGTTGGCATACACACCAATACATATATAGGACAACAATCGCTCCACTGCAGATAGACTTTCCAAAGTTCCAGCAGATATTTAACTTGCTGCTTATAGCCATGTCAGGTTAAAACAACCATAGAAGCGTTCATTCCAAGTCTCTCAGCTTTTAGTAGCACACATTATTTGTTAAAGTTCCAAGCGTGTCTCACACACGGCTTATAAGTATCTTAAAGTACTCACAGGTTAAGCTTCATTACAACCAGGTTTCCTCCAAGTCCGGTTACGTGGTAGGGAGTCGGGGCCGGCAAGGCTGGTATTCCAATGTAGAAGGAATGTAAAGACGTCTGGAAAACAGCGAGTACTGTATAATCTAAGATGCTACTTTATTACATTAAGCACTAGGCTACGTACATAGAGTGATGCTAAGCTGGAGACTGACTTGAACATGAACAGTATTCACAGACGGCTTCACAATTGAACCAACCAATAATCACGTCGTCTTGATGCAGCCAAAAACATTTCAACTAGTAACGAAGTAAAGAAGTCTGATAACTCATTCCCGAAAGTTTTAATGAGTAAAGCGAAAGCAACACCACACATCATTTATACATTTGCTGTTCGCGTTAATGTATGGAGGTGTGTATTTCATTTTACTTTCTTGTGTATAAAGCCGATTACGCACGGCAAGACATGGCAGAAATCTGCGTGTCAGTAAAGTCTGTACTTCACATAGGATAGAGAATGCATACGACATTGCTGTACATGAAAGCTATGTTTCGAGAGTTTGCCCGACTTTCTTCATCAATTGCCTGTAGTTCATCTTTAGTGTTGTCCCACTGCAAGTTTGTTCTTTCATTCTAGAAGCTAAGATGTCTAAGCTTGTTAAATTGTTTTCAAGGTCATGTTCGTATAGTGTTTACTAGTTTGAGAAACAGATATATGTGGTCGTCAACATGTTTTCTGCTCTGAGTTTCTGTTAAAATGTTGCTCTTTTCCTGTGTTGTAAGTTGTCTGTTGTACACTTTCTGTGATATCACTGGTTGACGAGTAATTTGTGATACTTCTTTATTATGTAACCATGAGACCACTACCGTCGTTCCGCCTCCTTTATCAACCAGTGTGATTACTATCTCACTGTTTTCTGATAGCCTCCTTGATGACATGCCTTTGACATGAGATGTAGTGCATTCTGTGATTTGGATGAGGAACTTCAGATGAATTCGAGGCTGATATGTGTGTCGATATTTATATTAGTTTGTTCTCGTATATTGCGATATTTTTGTTGACTTGATATGTAGAATGTGTTCACTGTTTTTGTGGAATCTTATATGTTGACTTGCAAAATTATTTGGTAATTTTATGTTTTTAATTTTACTGTACTTTGGTGTTGAGGCTTAGCACAGTGTTCATACGGTAATCCCCCTTTTGAGTATGTGTTGCCTTTCCAAACGGCTGTTTGCAGGTATTATAATTCTTGTTTGGCCCATGCTGTTTCCAGTTATATACATTGTTCACAACGTTTGCTGTTGCTGGGGTTTTGTGAAGGTTCTTGTTGATTCATTTTATTGGCTAGAACCTTGTCTTTCTTTTTTTAACTCGCCCCTTTCCACGACATCTTTCGTCTCTAGTGCTTGTCTTTTACTGTTCGTCTTCATGTAGACATGTGTTTCGTTCTATTTCGGAGAGAGTGGGGTTACCTTTAGTATCGCCTTTGGTGATATACCAATCTTATCTTCTTGTCATTTTGTTTTTATTGAGGGTTGTGTTGGCTCTTGTCTCGCCTTCATGTTGATTTGTTTTCTTTATAGTCGCATTTTATCGGCTCTTAACTTAGCACTGTAATATGCTCTTATTTTTGTATTCTGATCAGTATAATTTTGTGATTTCAGAATCATGTGTTTTAGGTGACCGTTGTTGAGTTTTTGTTCCGCAGACATTGAGGTTTGTATTTTGTTTGGATCGAGCAGTGTATTGCCTAATCCATTCATGATTTTTGGACAGGGACTTTAAGCTTTTATGTATATGAAGATGGACACCTAAAATTATTATCGTCTATGTAAGCTTTCGACTTAAACCTGCAAAGCAGGAATAAGTAAGAGTCACAGTAGTAAAGGGAAAGCAACTCCACACATGGTCCATACCTTTGTTTAATGTATTAAAGTGTGATAACAAGCGCCAACATCCTCAATACAAACAAGATAACAAGAACATAATGCTTAGTATATCATGAAAGGCCAGACCAAGGGTTAACCAACTTTCCGCGAAAGCGAACAGAACGCATGTCTCCACAAAGACGAACAGAAACAGACCTGCATTAGTGATGGAAGATGTCCTGAACATAGGTGAGTGTAAAACAGCAAGACACCGCTGTACTCCATAAAATGAATCGACAAGAAACTACACAAACCACCAGCAACAGCAAACGTTGTGAACAACGTAGATATTACACAGCATGGGCCAAACAAGGATTACTTTAGCAAACGGCCTGTTTAAAGCGCCTGGCAAACATTTTTTCAAAAAGGAGAATCACCGTATCAACACTGTGCCAAGCCTCAACACCAAAAAGCACACTATAATACAAACATAAAATCACTAAAGAAATATGGCGGTCAACATCTCAAGATGACACAGAAACAGTGGAAAAACATATATATATCACGTCAACAAAAATGTCGTCACACAGGGACAAAAAATATGAACATCGATACACATAGAAGCCTCTGACACTCCCCTTCCAAAACACAGTATACAATACATCTCATGTCAAAAGCATGTCACAAAGAACACTATCAGAAAACAATGAGATACCATTGAAACCGTTAAATAAAGGAAGCGGAACACTGAGGGTAATACATAATGAGGGAGCATCAACATTACTCGTCAACTAATGATTTCACAAACGTTTACTACAGACAACTTACAACAAAGGGAGTAAAACAACATTTTGCAGCAAATTAAAAACGGCAATCACCCGAGTGGAACAATCTGAGAACCAATTTAGACAACGCAATGAGTGAGGATCCGGCTGTATCTTAGTTCCAGCAACTAGGAATGTACAATCCCAACCGTTTATACAAACCGATGACAACATCACTGCTAAAAGCTTGAGCAGAATGGTTATGGAGCTTTGAGTAACAGGGGGGGGGGGCTTGGGAATGGAGGGGGGAGAGTCACTTTTTCGAAATCTTTGGGGAGGATCTTTTTAAACAGAAACTGATTTTACGGCCAAAATTCAATTTTCCATGTGATATTTCCTCAAAAGGAAATTACAGACGAAGTACCTCGATTCTGGTAAATACATACACACTGTCGACAAGCTTCGCAAGCAAAGAAGATGGAGTGGTATCCCGTATTAAATACCTTTAATCGTTAAATCTAATGAAAGACAAGGGGAAAAGCATATGAATCAAGTTGCAAAGTGTATATCATTTATTAAAATCTAGAAATGCACAGATATTGTTAGTTTTATGTTTTATATTGGGAAAAAAATGTTCATGGTTCTCTCATAGATTACCATGTATAGTAAATTAACATTTCGGTGAAATTCAAAAGTCCATTTTCTTGCACAACATCCACTCTTAACTACCCTAGTCTAATCAAGAACACCAATATCAATACATGTACATAAATACACAGACCTAGATTTACCTAGTCTTGTATTTGAAAAAAATTATTCATAGTTTCTTCATAGACTGTCATGTATAGTGAATTAACATTTCCGTGAAATTCCAAAATTCATTTCTTGCTCAAATATCCATTTGTAAACACCCTTGTCTAATCAAGTAAATCAATATCAATAATCAAGAGTACATAAACACACAGATTTACGTAGTTTTGTATTTGAAAAGAATATTCATAGTTTCCTCAAAGATTGTCATGTATAGTGAATCAACATTTTCAGTGCAATTCAAAAATCAAACATTTTTTGCACACGGCATATTTTACTTCACACTTCCAGCAAAGTACATTCACATATGTTATCAAACATATATAAATGTATAGATATAGCTTGTTTTGAAGGGAAAAATTGTCAATAGATTGCCTGATAGATTCCCATGTACTATGATTTGATATTTTTGTGTGAAGCACTATATCAGCCACATCTTGCCTTCTTTTAGTTTCGCAAAATATGGCGACCCTTCCGAAAATATATGACGCACCCTTCAAATATTTTTTGCGTGATATAGTGCCAGCCCTCCCTCAAAAACGCCAATTCGCCCCCTGTAATTTCTGTCCTTAACTTACATAACAGCCAATTTTTATGAAAATGAGCTCGTTTTTTGAGTTATTCGTGGGGGGGGGGGAAATGCTGCAGTGATTGGGGAGGATCAAGTTTTAGAATGTCGGACAAGGGGGAGGGTCACATATTAGACAAGACAATAGGGGGAAAGGTCAAATTTTACAGTACATGTGCGCACGGAATCCCCCGCCAACCCCCAGTAATTACTGAAGGCTCCCTTGGAGGGAATTGAGCGTGAATTCTGATATTTTAGAATAACAGAAGAGGCTGATAAGAAAGACGCCATGATAGTCTATGGAGGAAGTGAAATACTGTATTCCTCCGATTCTAAAACCCCCTTTTCAGAACCAAAGGTGACTGAAAAGATGTTGGCGGTCGTATAAACGGATGTCACTGCGAAATCGGACGTCGTAGTTAATTTATGCTAATAATGCAATGTTATGCAAATTTTATGCCAATGTTTTTTTGATTCACGCTCCCCATAGCATGGCCGCAAAGGACAGACAATGAGTAAAGGGAAAGTCCCTAAAGTTCCGCTGGCTGTGATTGGTCAATTCACGCAATAGTTCAAAGGTGTCAGTGCATGAGGTCAAGGTAAAATTCTGTTCAGTGGGATGGTGTCCGTCTGATGTTTTCTATTTACGATTTTCATTTACCGTACTCCTTAAAATAAACGATCAATTACACATTGGGAGTTTTATTATTTTGCTCCTACGGTAGTTTCAAAAAGACTCACCGTATCTCGAAACGAAATGTGATCTTACGAACAGACAGGCTCGAACTGATAAAGTGTTGAAGCATCAGCTGGCCGAGACGACAGATTGCTATGCCAATCTGCTTACAATTCGATGAATTGAATTTATGGCAATAAGGCTTTGAAGTTTTTTTTTATTACTTGTATCGATGAACGAAATGTCTCTTGATGTTGAATTCAGTCATCTATGATCAACTGTTTGGAAAATGGTACGAACATGCACGTTTTTGTTCTAACTGTAAGTGTATAGGGCCGTTTATGAAGTTGGGTATTTTTCCGTCGCAAGACTTCGAAAGCATGCATAATCTTGAAAATCGGTTACACTATCGCCTACTCATTGCCGGGACTAGTTCAGGAAAAGGACACACACAAGCAAGAAATGCCATTCAAACAATAAATACCTTTATTACATGAGAAAAACTATGTACAAAATGGATGCACGTTTTTGTTCTAACTGTAAGTGTATAGGGCCATTTATGAAATGATTTTTTTACTATAACCCAAACGGGATTCGACCCCCCACACACTCACGGCAACATCGCCTAGCTGCTAGGCCTCACACAAAACCAGTCGGCTACCGTTTCCAACCCAAAAGAGTTGGTCACAGCAACCGACCAATCCTGTGCGCGAACGAACAACACAGTGCGCATGGAGCAGACGACACACAGACACAGTACAAACACATATATAGTAATCGGAAAAGCACAAAGCTTTTTACTGAGCTATCAGACAGACTCGGGGACAAGTAAATATCCACCAGCAGAAACTGTCCACTCAGGTTAAAGAAATAATTTGTTAACTATAACCCAAACGGGATTCGACCCCCCACACACTCACGGCAACATCGCCTGGCTGCTAGGCCTCACACAAAACCAGTCGGCTACCGTTTCCAACCCAAAAGAGTTGGTCACAGCAACCGACTTAGATGTTACAATCCTGTGCGTGACCGAACAATGCAATGCGCATGGAGCAGACAACACACAGACACAGTACAAACACATATATAGTAATCGGAAAAGCACGATGCTTTTTACTGAGCTATCAGACAGACTCGGGGACAAGTAAATATCCACCAGCAGAAACTGTCCACTCAGGTTAAAGAAATAATTTGTTTACTATAACCCAAACAGGATTCGACCCCCCACACACTCACGGCAACATCGCCTGGCTGCTAGGCCTCACACAAAACCAGTCGGCTACCGTTCCCAACCCAAAAGAGTTGGTCACAGCAACCGACTTAGATGTTACAATCCTGTGCGTGACCGAACAACACAGTGCGCATGGAGCAGACGACACACAGACACAGTACAAACACATATATAGTAATCAGAAAAGCACGAAGCTTTGGTATTTTTCCCTCGCAAGACTTCGAAAGCATTCATAATCTTGAAAATCGGTTACACTATCGCCTACTCATTGCCAGGACTAGTTCAGGAAAAGGACACACACAAACAAGAAATGCCGTTCAAACAATTAATACCTTTATTACATGAGAAAAACTAAGCTTATGTACAAAATTGATAAAACATTAACGAAAGATATTCAAAGAATTTTCAGTTCATGCACAGAAGAAACTTCAGATGTCGCGTTTGTCGATACAATTGCCCTCTCCATCGAAGTCTATATCGTCATCTTCCCCGTCGTCATCAAACACGAGTCCTACGTGGAAAGGAAAGTTTTTTTTTTCACCACGTGAAATGAGCGAATCGTACTTGATGAAAGATCGACACGTTCAAAAACCCGAATATCGTAATGTTCATGTTATGGTAGCCAAATGGCATCGAAATATTCGATTCGTTCTTGATCAAGATGTTCAAAAATCTGCTTATTTTGACGGTAGCAAAATGACTGACGAAAAGATGGCATTGTACTAGATCGAGACGCTCAAAAATCCAACTCTTTTAATGTTCATTTGCGTAGCGAAATCCAAGTGGAATTGTATCGCCTGGAACGACAGAACCGTTCCCAATTGACACGTTCCAAACGCCAACAATAGTGTGCTTGTTTTGAGGTTTGATACTTCACTTTGGCACTTGTTTGTGACTTTGATAAGCAGCGTAGGTGTCGACGTCGTGGATAACCTTGTCTCATTACGTTACAATGGCTCTATTGTTCCAGTCAGAATTTGGGTGTACCCCCCTTGGGGTGTCATAAACGAACTAACTGCCAATTACGAATGGATAAAATAATCCTGGGGTGTTATAAATGGGCGGGCTTTTAGAATCGGAGGAATACGGTAGCTAGACTCGAGAAATATTTACCTAACCCTACCACAGAAGGATTCCATGTCTATGAAAACTAAAAACGAAACTAAATTAATACTACAACCCAAAGAAAAAGACACCACACGAGATATTTGTTTCTTAAGATGACCCCAACACCAAATGAAACGCAAGTTGCATACGCAGCCAGACTGAGAGAGAAAGCCAATGAGTGCGAGTTTGACGCGAATTGTGAAGAGAGAATTTAGAGCATATCATACAAATAATTGACAACTGTACCTTGATTCAGAAAGCTACAAATTAGAAATGGTCACTGACACAATTTTTGACTGATGCAACCCATATTGAAGATACATCACTTCAAATGCGTGATACGATGCCAGTAGCAGAAAGGTCTGTCGCCAAAGTAAGACAATATAGACTTAGACAACCTAAGAAATAAGGGAAATTTGATAAGCAAAAACAAACACCTGAAAACAAACCATGTGGCTACTGGGGGCTAACTGGAATGCATAAAAGAGGGAGAGAACTACTCTACTTTGACAAGCAATGTAAGAAAGGTCAGAAAAACAACTTCACTGCTGTACGCAGAACACTCTCAGATAAAGGAAATAAAGAGACACAAATAGAAAACACAGAAAGAGCTCAGGCGACACACGCGGTACATACAAATACGGAAATCGCAAAAACAAATTCAGCAAACCGGCATAGAGGAGCAAGATAACTTCACAAGCTCAGAAGATGACTTCTTTGAACAAACAGTGAAACACATTATGGCGTCAAAGGTGTAACCAAGGCAAATCACACAGGAAAACTGTTAAAGTGAGAATAGATGAGGTCGATACCTAAGTGGAACCTGACACTGCTGCAGAGGTCAACGTCATGGATGAACACAAGTTCACGGCTATACTGCATAGATCTAACAGAAGGCTTAAATTTCAGAGCAACCATAAAAAGCCCAATACTTTGCAAAGTCAGCTACCTGTCAAGGGAATTCGAAACTACTGTGAGAAACAAGACCTGTGGAGTAGAAACCAAATTCATCGTGGTTTGGGTTAGAATTAATTCACCGCCTATCCTCAGCAGAAAGCGGGTCACTGAACTGGTCATGATGCACATAAGACCAGATGGTTCTCTGGCACGAATAAAACAGTCTGCGGATAAAAGACACTTTGAACATCAAAACCGCTTTGAAGGACAGAACACTTGAAAGCCAAGTAAACAAAGTAATAGAGAAGTACAAGAATGTATTCAAGGAATAGGAAGATTAAAAGATATGAAGAACGACCAAGAGATTTAAACTAAGTGAAGCTTGAAACGAGAAGAGGTACAAGTGGCACAGAGACCAAGACATGTCGCACACTACCTGTGTGTTGGTTTCTTTGTGTTGTAGGATCTTTTGTGTTCAAGTGATGGAAACACAGACGGCGGCTCTATTTCTTCCAACTTTATTACTACAGCTATGTTCTACTGCTACAATAACATAATGTATCAGTGGGTGATGACCAGTTCCAGTGGTGAGTGATGCGCTCTGAATATACGCATACGCTGTGTAGCTTTAATACACAATACATATACTAAAGTAAAGTGGTTGATTCAGGCTGTGACATAGCCGGTTTTGGTGGGAAAGTAAGAAGTGTCTTTGACTTTGATTGGTCAGAGATGAGTCAAGTCTGAAAAAATTACAAGTATATGCAAACACAGGATATTGGAGGGATCTAACTTCACTATAAAGGAATTAAGAAGTAGCTATCTCTGCTTTACATTTCTCAACAACCTACAGAAACCATTAAAATGATTAGAGCACTGTAAAGAAGATGGTTTTTTTCGAGGCAGTACTACCAGGAGAGCCATTGACACTGTTAACCTTTGGTTTCACAACCAAAATCAAGATTTTGTGAGACATCATGAGACGAATTAGAGCCATACATGATCATCTCTAGTTTTGACTTGAGGGTGCCAAACAAGTTCATGGAGTGAAACAACATAACTCAAAGTCCAGCAGTCGAGGATTTTGAACTCAAATTCAACGACTACATAATATCCTCAAAGCATGACAATGGGCAGGGATACCACCAGCAGCTGGGTATTCAAGGTACTGCCCTCAAGTGGCTTTCATCATATCTCACCAATCGATACCAGTCCGTCATAATCAATGGTCATTCGTCACAATCAACTCCACTTCAATTTGGTGTTCCACAGGGATCAGTTCTAGGCCCGCTTGGACAGATAATCCGAAACCACAATCTTAAATTTCACCAATATGCAGATGATAACCAACTGTACTTGGCCTTCACAAAAATCAATATTCCAACAGCAATTTCTCAAATCGAAGATTGTCTTGTTGACATTAAAGATTGGATGACATCAAACAAATTACAACTCAACGATGGCAAAACAGAAATCCTCCTTATTCGTTCACGATATGATCACTCACCAATCACCATTGACAGCATTCAAGTTGGATCAAGTTCCATTCAACTGGCAGACGCAGCACGCAATATTGGATTCCTGTTTGACAGTAGCCACGACTTCAAGAAACACATAATTCAGACCTGTCAGAGCATCTATCTACTTATCCGCCGTATTGGATTCATCAGGAAATATCTCTCTAAAAAGACTTGTCTGACTCTCATGTATTCAACTCTTTCTGCCAAGCTAGACTACAGCAACTCACTACTCTACAGTTTACCGGACTCATACGTCAGATTACTACAAAGAGCACAAAACTTGGCTGCCCGTCTCATCACAAAAACAAGGAAAAGGGATCACATTACACCAATCCTGAAGGAGCTTCACTGGCTCCCCATGTCTTACAGAATTCAGTTCAAAGTCCTACTTCTCACATATAAATCAATACATGGACTCGCTCCTTCATACCTGGCTGAACTCATTGAAGTCAACACCCCTAGCAGATCTCTCCGATCAAGTCTACAAACCACCCTTAAAGTTCCACGAACTCGGTTAAAATCATACGGTGACAGATCCTTCTCCTATTCCTCATCAATTCTATGGAACAAACTGCCAGCTCCTCTTCGATCAGCCCCGGACATTCACACCTTCAGATCTCTGCTTAAGACTCATTTCTTCAAGAGAGCTTACCTGTGACCTAGTGTAAAGCGCCAGTGAACATTGCTGATGGATACTAGGCGCTATATAAATTATTTATCCTATCCTATCCTATTAAGAGTCTAGATCAGTGGCAACATTCAGCAACCTTGGGGCAACATAAGACCCAAACGACTCACATAGGGAGCAAAGCCATCGCAAGATCTGTTCAACGAAACAATATAAAGGATATTCGTTGACATACCAAGCTGTCTCAATCAGCAAGAGGACATTGTCATTGTAGGCCGTTCAGTCGAAGAACACAATAAATCACTTGAAACAGTTCTGCAGAGGGCACAAGACTACGGTATTACATTCAACCATGACAAATGCCAATTTGGAGTTGAGGAGATGTTTTTACAGATACCTATTCACAAAATATGGGCTGAAACCAACACCTGAGAAGGTACGAGCAGTGAAAGAATGCAAAGCACCAGCAACTAAGGAGGCAGTAGACGTTTCCTAGAAAGATAACTTAACTTTCAAAATTCATTCCAAAATACACCTAACTAACAGCACCCCTGAGGGAACTTACATACAAAGATGTCAAGTTCAGATGGGGACATACGGAAAATGCAGCAACAAGGCTACAATGGCGCTGCTACCAAGAACATAGAAATGGGAAATGGAAATGTAGGGTGTAGATTATGAGTTACTCTACGAACCAGGAAAATATGCTGCCTATCCACTAGATTTCCAATGAAAACACCCATTACAGGCAACAGAAAGATAAGATAGAAAGGAAATCATCAAGAAAGTGATAGACACAGAAATGCAATTGTAATAGATAGAATAAAAGAAGACATGAAAGCAGAAAAATTGCTCCGGAAATTAAGCAAAGTGATATGCAGAGGTAACTGGGAGAAACAAAAGAAAAATCCAGACATTAATCCATTCTACACGGTCAAACAAAAAATGAGCAGAGCAGATGCTTTAATATTCAGACTTGACCGTATTGAGATTCATCAAAGTCTGCAGAGAAGAAAAGTACTAAAAGCAGCACACAAGCTAGACCACTTACTTAGGCATGACCAAAACAAAGCATATGTTGAGAGAGAAATACTGGTTTCCTATGATGAACAGCTATGTTGTGGAAATCATAGGTCAATGCTACGAATGCCAAGTAACAACCAAGCAACATAAACAAAAAGCCATCAAGATGACAATCATACATGGGAAGTGATATCGGTTGATTTTGAAGGACCATATCCTGAGAGTAACTACAACTTAGTAGAGATTGACAAAAGAACAAGACACCTAGAGGTAGAAACTGTATACTCAACTGCAGCAAAACCGACACAAAGGAAATTGAAGAAAATGTTTGCAACATACGGTATACCAAGACAGCTAGAAAGAACAATTGTACACCCTTCGACTTAGAAGAATTTGCCAAATTTGCAAAAGAAGAAGAAGGAGGATCCAATCACTATGCAGTAACTCAACAACATTCAAGAGCCTATGGAGAAGTTTTGAGCTTCATGAAAATGTTGAATTAAACAGAAAGAATTACTCACTTGGAAGGCAGAGATAGAGAAACAGCCATCCAAGACATGTTGACAGGTAAACGTTCATCGCCACACCCAGCTACAAATACCACATCTTATGAAGCTCTGATGACCTACCTGTGAGAACCAAATTAGATTATCGTTGCATCAAAGATGATGAAGAAGATAGAAAACAGATGAAAATCAATGACAGAGACAGGGAATACAAAGAGAAGATAAAACGGGCTTCTGAGGACAGAAACACAAAATCACATAACGACATTGTGGGGAGACTATGTTCTACTAAAACAATAACAGAAGAAAAAAATGGTCTACAGCCTATGAACCTGCATTCTACATAATATACAGTAGACGGATCAAGCATTGCATCAAGACGAGTTACCGATGGAAGGGAAGTATATTGCTATGCAAGCAAATTCAAACTGGTTATTGCAGTGGTACAAAACCTATATGAGGAAAACCTAGCAGAAATGAAACCAGGATAACCTGACACAGTAGACTGGCGAGGAAAGATCTAATGAAAACCAACCAGGATGAGGCAGACACCTGATCATCGACAGGAAATGGAATCAGTGGGTGATATCTCATGCAAACCAATGTAAAAACCAGTCAAGTCACCAGAGAGGAGACCACAACCTCAGAGAGAACGCCAACGACCAGCTTACCTGAAAGAATATAAATAGCAGGCAACGTGGCAATATTTAGTTTTCCTATCACTGGAGCAATATACATGTTTAACCAGTTTACATTTCAATAAAATATATAATATAATATAATATAATATAATATAATATAATATAATATAATATAATATAATATAATATATAGTATAATATAATATAATATAATATAATATAATATAATATAATATAATATAATATAATATAATATAATATAATATAATATAATATAATATAATTTATCCCCTGCAAACGCTGTCAATGCTGGACAAGGCCCCACATCACTGGTAGTGATGCTGTGCCCCGGCCAGCTACAACACCAGCAAAATTAAGGAATACCAAACTCATGCCTTTGTGGGAGAGACTAATGAGAAACTGTAACTGTAAAATACATCAAACAGGCCACTAATTGATGACACGCAAACATAATACAAAACGAGTGACCTTACAATAACTAACCTACTTACACTTGTGATAAAATTAAAGTTGCAAAGATGAGATACATCAATTAGGCCACAAAATTGGTGACCAATAAACTGACACACAAACAAATTTCCTTACAATGATTAACATGCTGCTAACTGTGAAATACATAAAGTGGGCCGCAAAATGGGTGACCAATTAACAGTCTAACAAAGAATTCACCTACATAGGTAACTCATTTAATCTTGCCCCAATCCTGTGGGGCCCAAACACGCCACAAGACACACCTTGTGTCGGCCCCACAAGAAGAAAGTCCACGTCACTGCAGCCCCTGCGAACAGTGACTTGTCTTGATTGCTACGTTGACCCGTGCCGTGTTGAGAAACTGGCAAATGAACTGTGACTCATGCATGTTTCACAGATGTATGCAAAATTTATACTGGCACAGCACCAGTGTCTAACTAGCAATAACTTAGCCATCCTACTTATATACTGCGCTTGGCTACGCTACTACCCTCTGTTTTATTGCAGCAATAGAGGTAAACCCGTAACAATTTTAAAGTCTGTAAACTACGTTTTGTACTTTATCTACAAACGAGTCTTGTTGACCCCCCTCTTTGTATTACTACCTTGGGAAACAAGGAACAAAACTCGAATTGAGTAACTGTATTTCCTACTGTGGCTAAACACAAACCAAAGAGAGACTTGCTCTAAAAACAGAGATTAAAAAACCCTTTTGGAGGGAAAAATTCTCTCTGAAAAAGCCTAGTCAATCATATGGAATCACAATGCGTGGAATGCAAAGATAGCAAAAATAATTGTTAGCAGTGTGAAATGGAATCTGCTAGTCTGGAGGAAGCGCATAGTGTGAACCTAAAAACTTCCTGAACTTTATAAACATATTTCTAACCAGCTTCCTCCCCACCCTACAAAGCATACTTGCTCCTTATATGTTGAAACTTGAACATTTTTCGGGACATCAGATAGTAAGCCAGAAAGGCACAACTTACTGCAGCCCCTGCGAATAGTCACTATGCTAAACTTGGCCTTAAACTGATGACCTATATATATATACTTGTTGCACAACTTAACTGATTGTACCCAACGACCATTTAGGCAAATAGACTTCATAAGTCAAGAACCTCTGGATGATTGCTGGAGAGCCTGTTTTTAAAGTAGCAGTAATGCACTCATATTGATAAAGGAAGGTTAAAAAATTGTCACACTGGCAAACCAGAAAACACAGCTGATTTCCCGTTAAATTGACTCTACTTGAAAGGGGAAGCTGGCTTACAACATTTGACTCTGTACCACGCACGGCGCACAGTTGCTGTACTAAAACTGGGTCTTCAACTGGCCAGTAGATTCCAAACATCTGAAACCTCTGATTGGTTATTGGAAGGCTTGCCTTTGTAAATATATGTGCAAGACATAGCAAGATAGATGAGCCATTACTATAACTTTGAAGTCTTATGTACAATAATACAGCTTCATATTGATCTAGAGAGGATAAACTTATATATCCTAAAGAATAACTGAAAACACTAAAATATGTCCATTTTGTAAAGTTGATGTTGTTGATTGTTGCCTTGTAGCCCTAGTGTCTGATGCAGGATTTGAATATGCTGAGTGGCAATGAGATTAGCTGCCTTCTTCTTTTTGTACAGTTTTTTTCTCTATGAGCCATGCCTGTTGGTGAAAACAAAGGGAGAACTAGGCAGAAAAAGAATTTGACAGTCTCAATAATGTGGTTGCATTATACCTATTACATAGCTTATAGGTTGAGTGGCAGACAGAATCAAACATGGGAAAACCATAAAAAGGAGCCCGGGCAGTAACATGCTGACACTGCCTCCCACATTTGACAAGCGGATAAAATAACACTGCTGCTGACCCAGCCGATCCAACAATGTGGGGGGAAAACACAGCTGGGAAACAAATTCCACAAAGGGAAGACGCTGTACCCACAGCAACACCCTACATATTGGACCAGCACAGCCAAATCCAACCATGGGGGAAATTCCACAAGGGAAACATGCAAAAGCTAAACATACAGCAACACCAGACATAGTGGACCAGCACAGCCGAATCCAACCATGAGGGGAAAACCCAGCTGAAAAACACACTAAATTCCACAAAGGGAAAAAGTGAAAATGCTGTAAACACAGCAACACTCCACATTGAGAACCTGTAATGGGCTGTAAGCCCAGCAAAATCCAGCTTAATGGGAAGCAATAAGCAAGGCTGCCAAACATAATTCACATGACTCAGTCTGACGCCACTTTGTTGCAGCAAAAGTTCGACCACAGCAATGAAATGTACAGCAAGCAAACTTTATGAAGTACAATCTTGACAAATGTGAACTGGCTGATCTTGAAGACATAACTAGTACTGGTAATGAAAAAGCACACTAGTTGTAACCCAATGTTGGGCGATAAGTCTCTCGCGGACATGAAGTCCGCTGCGAATTTATGATATCTCTACTACTGCACTCATAAATTTGAACTGACAGAAATTACTTCGCGTAGAATCCCTCAGACTGACAGAATATGAATGCTCCAAAAGAAGTGCATACGTCATTTGCCTTAACAAACTGTTTTTACCTGTAGGTGAAAACAGGTATCATACACTCACTTTAGCCCCATTTGTGGATAAGGTAATTGTTACCTACATGGAGTGATGTCAGCGTGACTCTACATCTGCCTTTTGATTAAAAGGACCGTGTTATGGATAGTGTTC
>LD345296.1:131036-144484 GCA_001465055.1 Ptychodera flava | reverse complement strand
CAGCAGATTTTCACCACTGACGCATGCTCAGCAGCGGGAGCGGGCATTTACGCGAACGACTGGTTCTACACGCGATGGTCAGCGGACCACCCAACTACTGCGGATGCACATATCAACCTCAAGGAACTTTACACCGTCCTGCTTGCCTGCAGGCGGTGGCATCGTTTCTGGGACAAACGCCACATAGTGGTATACACTGACAATACCACCACCATGTATATAATAAACTCTGGCACGTCACGCAATGCAACAGCCATGGAGTGGCTACGCGAACTCTTCTGGCTGTCGGCAATCTCCGACTTTCAGATTACCGCCAGATACGTCAGAACTAATGATAACGACGCGGACTCCTTATCGCGCCTGCACGAAATTAAACACTACTTCAGAGCTTTAGACACCCTGCAAAGTCGCGAGGCACACCCTTTACAGGAGTGGCACTACCATATGTCTGTTTCCACACACTCCTTATTGCTCCAGGACCTTTGTAGTAAGAACTTTACAAACTAAGTAACATGCATGGACTCTTTTAGCGACAATGACGCTATTTCCAGGGCGCCGGAGGGCTAGCGCCTACTACTAGTGTTGGGGGCTTTTGGCGGAAATCGGCTCATAGCCTGTCAACATCGGAATAAAGTTGTTGACCTTGACCCCCAACACTTGTGCCTGTCTGTATGTTGTCAGTATAGGCATCATTTAAGTGAACAATAATACTTGTTTTATTGTAGTTTAAATGGGCCGGGTTCGAGGCTGTGAGTGGGACGGTCTCCGGACGAGGCCACTTAATAGTTAATCAGAGCGTATAATATATATTATATATATGTGTTTTTGTGTGTGTGTGTGTGCGTGTGTGTGTGTGTGTGTGTAATAATTAATTTTAAACATTCAGTCATTCTGTGTTTACATAAAATCGTTGTTGTGTCAGTTGTACGATAGGAACTTCAAAGTGTCAAATTTAAACTTTAAGTACAAAATTTTGAATGAGCTGTGAATGTAATCCACGGTTTCTATGCATAACCAGATGTCCGCAACTGTTTTGCATGAATGAATGTCAATCATTAATATCAAAGAGAGAAAAGTAGTAAATCAAAAACTTCTATGGCTGTATAGATTTGCCAGCAATTCAGTTACATCTCCTGATAAGCCATAGACAGCTATTTTTATAAGTTGTAGCTAAATGACGGACCATTTAGATCTTGGGAGGGGGGTGGTCACAATGAAATTGTGATTTTTTTTTTACAATTGTAAATTTCTAAAATAAATTTCAAAATGAGAAAAGCTGTGCTAATTTTTTTTCTGAGTAAATTTTCAGATTTATAATTTTTTTAGTTCGACGCTGTCTGAGGATACAATGTACATCCATATCACTAGCGCAAATAAGATTGCGTGCTGTAACCCCAATTTACATATGGCCAAGGGATTTATATTGCTGATAGATTTCGCGAAATGTTGCAGATCGTCTTTTGACAAGCTGAGAAGCTGTTTGCAAAATATAGTGAAATTTGCGTATTGTCTTTTTAGGGCAATTTATGCCATTTATGGTCAAATCTGTATTCTCTGAAAGGGCTTGTCCAATTTCTTTGAAATAAATACCTTAAGATTTGTTTAAATCATGCTTTTTTGTGGTGGAAATATTTTTCAGGTAATTGTCATTCAGCCTTTGCTACACACAAACGATAAGTCATGCTGACTGATTCAGTATTTGCTATAGAGAAATCATAGTTCTCCCCAGGATTTTTTTACAAGAGAGCAAAGAAGTAATGCAAAGCACCACAAACGATCGCGTAAGCGGTCGGGGGGAGGTCAGGAGGGGGGTGTCCCGCCTGCCATTGGAGCTTTTGAAAAACAAAGATTAAAATGGTGTTATTTGGTGGCTCTTGGGGAGTATTTTTTCTGACTTTTTTCGTATAAAAAACTCAAATGAAAAGAAATCTGAGACAGTGTTCCATAACTTTTGTTTCCATAACATGCGTGTGTGGGTGCTTCACGAACTCTTCAACGTGTGGAGCGGTCTCAGTCAGAAAAATGTAACAACTTAGCCGGCTATTGAACCACTCTTTTTTGGGAGTGGAGATTTAGCCGAGCGGTTCTCTCTGTGGCCTCTCCGCTAGGCGACTGATGCCGTATGTCGTGGGTTCGAACCCGATTGAAAACTAGCTGTATTGTATTCCAGTTCACTGATTTTAATGAATATTACATTTTTTGAAAACAAAAACATAGCGACAGACATACATTTATCTAGAACACAATTGGAACTATTTTGTGATTATAAGATGAACAGTAAAAGTCACAGAATGTGCTCTCTAAGAGAGGGTTTACTCAAAGCATTTAGTAATTATCAATTTTTCTAGTGAAAACATCAAAACTGTAATTATTGAATTAAATGTTCAAGTAGTATTTAAAAAATTGTAGTATTTAAAGCCATCTGCTTTTCAAAAATTGTAAATTTATCCTTTTTGACAATTTTTTAAGGATCATTCATCTCACTGATACACATTCTTGAAAATGTCAAGATTAAAGGTCAAAACTTGATGATTGCTGTATTGTTTAGAGGACCTGGATGCATTTGAAGGTTTCGGGGTCATATCTGATTGGTTCTTTACTATTTCAAAGTGCCTCTCTAGGCCAGTCCTTAAAAATGTTTAGGGGTCATATCTAAGTGGTCCCTTAAAAAGATTAAGGGACACATCAGGGTGGTCCCCAAAAGTTTCAAGGACTCATCTGGGTGGTCCCTGAAAGTTTCAAGGTCACATTAGGATAGTCCTTGAAAAATTAAGGGGCACCTCAGGTTGGTCCCTGAAAGTTTCAAGGACTCATCCGGGTGGTCCCTGGAAGTTTCAAGGTCACATCAGAGTGGTCTCTAAGAGATCAAGGGACACATCAGGGTGGTCCTTGAATGTTTCAAAGACTCGTCTTGCAATGGCTGTTTTTAAAAGATTCAAGGTCACATTAGGATAGTCCTTGAAAGATTCGGGGACACCTCAGGTTGGTCTCTGAAAGTTTCAAGGACTCATAGTCTTAGTCATGTTCACGCTACAATCACAGTCGCTGACATCATTTTCGAGATCGGGAACAGCACTGTCAGTGTCACTCCACAAAGGACCGTGGTAACAGACATCAAATTCGTCGGAGATATCCAGTATTCCGTTGCTTTCCATGTAGTCCTGTCATTAAATAATTGGGGTTATGGACGTCCTACATTCAGAATCAGCAACCTTTCCCGCTCGGAATTAGTGCAGAAGTCAAAATCCATTCGAACATAACGCTGTTTACACACTCGACTTGAAACAATGCAGAGCCTCACAACAATGTGACCCGTGACCTTTACTATGTAAATTAGCAAGGACCATATTAGTTGGTGTACGATTCAGCGTGTCGCTTAGTGAGAAAAGTATATCATTGACTATATCTCCAAAGTGATCATGAAGACTGTAACATACAACCATAGTATTTTAAATAGTGGGGAAACTTTACAGCATTAAAAAGCAACATGTACCTTACCCGGGACCTTACACAATCGCACAATCCTAGATGCCCCTGTAGGTTAAAATGGAATGTGCCATTATGAACTGATTGTTTGCAAATAATTAATTGTTTACTGTTCAGACCAGCGGCGCGTCGGCCAGTAACAGCATACTTCAACCAGCGAGTAAATTACCATTAATCGTCAAGGCTTGCTCGTCTAAGTCGACTGAAGGTTCAGCCACTGCCCAGTTTATCACATTTATGCCGGGAAGAACATGCCTTGTAGATCTCGTCGTGTGATAAATATGCAAAGACATGTTTTGGAGCCGGCCGACCAGTCACACATGGGAGCGATGAGGACGCTGTGTTAAGCCATTACATAATCTTAGCTTCGACCGTCATGAATATTGACGCTGTATGTGCAGAAAGTTAGACAAATCTTTTCAGTGATTCGTCTGCCTGTCAGCTTTACCAAGTAATGCTTGTGAATGCACAAGCTGACGAGCGAAGGTCACATCAGTCCTTGAAAGGTTCAGGGTCTCATCTGGGTGGTCCCTGAAAGTTTCGAGGTCACACCAGGATAGTCCTTGAACGATTCAGGGTCACATCTGGGTGGTCCCTGAAAGTTTCAAGGACTCATCTGGGTGGTCCCTGAAAGTTTCAAGGACTCATCCGGGTGGTCCCTGAAAGTTTTGAGGTCACACCAGGATAGTCCTTGAACGATTCAGGGTCACATCTGGGTGGTCCCTGAAAGTTTCAAGGATTCATCTCGGTGGTCCCTGAAAGTTTTAAGGACTCATCTCGGTGGTCCCTGAAAGTTTCAATGTCACATCAGGATAGTCCTTGAAAGATTCAGGGTCACATCTGGGTGGTCCCTAAAAGTTTCAAGGACTCATCTGGGTGGTCCCTGAAAGTTTCAAGGTCATGTCAGTGTGGTCTCTAAAAGATTTAGGGTCTCCTCGGAGTGGTCCCTGAAAGCTGCAAAGACACATCTGCACAGTCCCTAAAGATTCCAGACAAAAACTGTTGGTTTTTGCCGTTAATATTTTAAAGGTTTGAACAGACAGATGATATTGATTACATTTCTTTGCATCTACCAAAAAGAGCTTATTTTTTATAGAAGGGCTGAAATAGTGCAGTGATTTTTAAAAATTTTCCAGCATTAATTAGCACAAGCACAAGAAAAGGGTGGTTTTATCAAATTTACCAGGTCTCATTTCCTTGTATATGAAATAAATAAATGTACAAGTCATTTTCTTAACATCTACCAAATCATTTCAAAGAGAGATCACCAAAAAAACATACACTACAGCAGAACTGATTTGGATAGAGGTAGAAGGCAATTTTACCATCGAAAATTTAAAATTTTATAATGCATCGTTCGGTGAGAAAAGCAAATGCCTACAAATCAGCCTTGGAAAGGAAATTTGTATTTTCACTTAAACCTAAACAAAATTGACAAATCAGTTACATTTAATGGGTTCTCCTTTCCTGAGAGTGCGAAAAGCTAGACAAAAATGTAAAATTTGTTATAGGTGTATTTGATGATTGTGCAATTATCAATAATTTATAAAATTTGCCCTCGTCTTCACACAAAAACACTGTTAGATTCGTGATTTTTAAATAGATTACAACAAAATGCTCAAGATCTTATAATCACAAAATAGTTCCAATTGTGTTCTAGTTTACCCATTCTTGCATTCACCATTGCAGTAAAATGCTGTGAAAAATATTAACCTGATGTGGCCTGCATCTGTTCACCTTGATGTTAAAAGGCAAATATAACTTTCTGTCTTGACAACAATACCATAGTTTCAATGTTTTACCTAGTATACCTGCTTGGTTTGTACGTATCAAACAATTAGAAAACAGGCTCTATAATTTTATAATTTTCAATTGATCAGAATACAAAAGTCCTGAAAAAATAAGACGATGACAACTTCCAGTATAAGGGATACAGTCACTCTAAATGTATACAATAAAATTAAAAATGTGCCTGGAGGATATACCAAAAATACAGAAAGCTGCTTCCTGTAGTTAAATCTAAAAAAAATTCAAGACTTCAAAGACTTTTGCAGATTTTTTTTACGCATTTGTATTCTTATTTATTTTTTTTATATTTTACAAACTAGTTTGAAGATTTTTTTTCCTACTTTCTGCTCTAAATTTTTTTTTCTGTTTTTGACCACCCCCTCCCAAGATCTAATGGTCCGTCCCTAAAGCTTATGTGTGCAGTGTCTGAGAGGACCTTTTCTTTTATCATTGAAACCATGAAAGCACAGCTAATAATGGAAAAAACAGCCTTTTTCGAACTATTATTTTAGTCTCGAAAAAAGCACCGTTTTACAGAAAACCTGTGACACAAAGGCAAATGGTTGCATCAATGAGAACGAAAAATATCTTACCATTTTTCTCTAGCTAAAGTATGTCACTTCTAAAATTTCCAATATATTTTGAAATGTTAGTGCATGATGCTTTCTTATACTGAATTCTCACAGAGAAAATAGAAAAGTATCAGAAACTTGCCATACTTTTTTTAAATGAACTACAGATTTAGTAAGTACACTTTGCAAAACAGACTTTCAATTTGTTGACATCAAGACATTTTATGTTTTATAAGGCTAAGAAAAATGAAAAGTTAGTTTCTCTATCTCGCGCGCGTCAATTCAGGCCCGCCGCATCAACTTTTTTCTGCTCATTAGGAAATAAAAATAAACGCAAAAATACGCGACGATAGTGCATAACCTAGTGCTGTATAAAACCGAACCGCTAAAAAAATATTTGACACTAACATTCCATTCAGATTATATTCATGTTATATTACGCTGTCAAAACTGTGCATTGCTGCACTAGAAGTCAAACCGTAGAACTCTTGCTATACAAAAATAATAAAGCAACACTGCTGTGCATTTATCTGTGTTTTTTTATGTATTTCCGCGTTCTTGTTGAATTGTGGATAAATAAAAATTGAGAGTAAAAAAAACAGCGTCACCGCTTCATTTTTGAAATATGTCTAGAATGAGAAACAAACTCTTTATTTTTCTTAGCCTAAGCCGTTTAAAATAAAAAAGCCAATGTGATACGCCAGTACACTGACTGAATATTAGATAAGGCGTGATATTAGGTTCCATATTTTGCCCGGTTAGTCGTTAAAGTTGTCAGCAACCTGATACAGGCTCAAAACAACAATAGAAGCGACAACATGGGCGAAAACCAATTTATTGTTGCAATGCGCTACCTTCATGATCCCTACCACTACTTGCCATGTTGTGTTTCTTTTCTTAGACAATGAGAAACTTAGTGTGTCTTGTACTAAAGCTATTTACACAAGTACAGACATTGTGAAAGCGATAGCAAACACCTCAGCTTTTCTATATTAGCGACAATGCGGGATATGTTGACATATCTTGAAACACTACTTATAAGTTCCCATCGGCAAAACTTTAATGTCTTTTGATGCAAAGACCTTCAGGAAATAATGGTTCATGATGATTAAATGATCCATCAGGGAAGTACCGTTTAACAGTGCTTAGTGCTAAACTCACTGTCGGGGGAAAGAGAGTTCGAGACCCAGTAGGTGCAGAGTAATGGACTCATTGTTAGTTTTAGTTTTATAAGAATGATATCGCTAGCTTAGAAGAAACAAACGGGACGCTTACTGTTGCTTTATCTGAGAGATACAAGGACCAGACAGAAAAAAGTACCTAATGGAACAATCATAAACAAAAACATTCGGATATAATGCAGATATATAGACAAATGACTTAATTTTATAAGTGTGCTTTCCTTTGAATCAGTGACAGGGTATAATTATTGACATGGTAGTATTGTAAACGCTACGGATTTAAGTAGCAATAAGCGGTAATATGCATCATGACTACAATCGGAGAGCTGCTTGGTACTCACTTTTGACATGATTACTTACTCAGATAACGAGAAGCCGAAGATATCCTGCACTGGCAATATTGATAAAACTACTGAGCAAGGAAAGCCAACAGCTGTTGCAACATGGTCTTTTCCTAATGCATCAGATAATTCTGGAGAGGTAAACGTCGCTGGTAGCCATACTCCAGGAACAAGATTTATTATTGGGGCAACAAAAGTTATCTACACGGCATCAGATTCTTCTGGCAATACAGACTCCTGTTACTTCGACATAAATGTCATAGGCAAGTTAAGTATTAGAATTTGGATCCTTAACATAATAAACATATACTATGAGATGGATGGACGGACGGACGGACGGTCGGACGTCTGTCTGTCTGTCTGTCTGTCTGTCTGTCTGTCTGTCTGTCTGTCTGTCTGTATGTATGTATGTATGTATGTATGTATGTATGTATGTATGTATGTATGTATGTACGTACGTACGTACGTACGCACGCACGCATGTATGTATATATGTATGTATGTATGTATGTATGTATGTATGTATGTATGTATGTATGTATGTATGTATGTATGTATGCATGCATGCATGCATGCATGCATGCATGCATGCATGCATGCATGTATGTATGTATGTATGTATGTATGTATGTATGTATGCATACATGCATGTATGCGTAACCAATACCTCGCTTGATAACTCGAAACAAGCATGAGATATAGAAAAAGTAATTTTTCTCTCACTTTGGGAATCTAGTCTGGACCTCAGTTGTTTATATTTTAAAGGTAAATATAATTAATATCATTAGGGGAAGGCTGCATTAACTTGCATGGTACCTGAAACCCGAGTTCTTGCCTGACCAACTCGGGTGACAAACAGAAGACTTTTAATCCCCAAGGTGTAAATGTTCCATTGTTATGTTTATCTAATCCAGCTGGTGCTATTGTAGTGCCATTGTAGGAAAGGCAGGTCTGTGAAATTGATCCTCTAGGGAAGTTGGGTATTCCTAAGTTAATGGAGGTTTCCCGTAATGAATTTAGAGGTGTTAAGGATTCTCAGGTAAAGAGACAAATGACAAGTAACATAGTGTTTATATTATTTCTTATATGAATAACTTTTCGTAGTTTTCTCAACAAGAGTAATACACAAAATACTCTTTCACTGCAATTTCATATATGTCACACAAATGTTTGTCAATATACAATAACATTCAGTACTTTTCTAAACTTTTGATTCTTAAATGTTTGCTACTTTAAACAACAACAATAAAAAAGTAATAATAATAACAAGAGACAGACACATTGTTGGGGGTCAAGGTCAACTACTTTATACAAGTTGACAGGCTGCAAGCCAAAGTCCGCCAAGATTCCCCAACACTGGTGGTGGGCGCTAGCCCTCCTCCTGAGTACATAATGTGAGGGCCCTAAATTTTGTGACTTTGCACTTTGTTTCTTGGGACAAAACTGCGTAGCGTTTGAACGCGTTGGATTTCGAATCGCCTTGTAGCTTGATTAATAAGGGGGGAATTCCTAAATTAAGGGCAAATGTGTCTCCACCTCGGCGGAATGAGTGTCCGGAGTAGTCGGCGGGCTTAAAGCCGCAGTCAGTAAGAATGAGTTTGAGTGTTCTAGTGAAATTTGCATGTGTGAGGACCAGGAGGTAGTTGCAGCGGCTTTCGACTGCATATAGTTAAACAGATGGTCTTAGGCTTGCTGTGTAGAGGAGAGTCGTATCATGTTAATGAGGACGCATATTGGACAAAGCGGAGAGTTCTCGATGAGAAGGAGAAGCAGTTCGAGTAATTGCTGACCGCACCGGATTGTTTTGGTGTGTCTGATCGTGAGGATCGCTGACGTTCTGAGTATGGTAATGTCGTCTCCACATAGGTATTTGTTGGAGTCCGGCAAAGTTTGTGTTTGGAGAAACAGCGTCAATTTCCGGGCAAATGTGAAGAATGCGAAGAGGTAGGCGCACCAAAATGTAATGTTGAATGGTATGGAAAGGTCGAGCTTGGCGTAGACTGCCTGAAGTATGCACGGTGTGATGAGCAGCTTTTGCATGGTTGGTTTCCCGTGGGTCCGGGTGATACCTCGTCGAAGAACAGTTAGTAACCAGTTGTTTTCCAGGGGGTTAGGGTAGCCCGCCTTGGCGTGGAGTCGTCGAATGATATTTAAGTAGCCTGGGATGCTCGATGGGGTGAGTGTTCTCGCGAGGAAAACTGCATACAGGCAGATTGTAAGCTGAGTGCATGGCACTGGGTGGTGACGGAAGTAAAGGTAGAACTGGAAGTAGGCGATGCGTTGGGAATTGTATGTACATTTCGTTGACTCTGCATATGCTGCTTCCTTGTGTTTTGAGATTTCGCCGTCCAGTTCCAGAAGTTGGTGCTGGTGTAGAGGCCCTGTAGTAACAAAGAGTAGGAATCGTCGGTCATATGACAATGCCAGTTGCGTAATGGGTGAAGTGCATGAGTGTGGAGAATGTCCACGGGCTTAAAGTAATGTTTAACTTTGTGTAAGCACGATAGAGAGTCAGAAAGATTAACTTAGTGTTGACGTATCTTGCTGTAATATAGAAGTTCGAAAGGGCCAAAAGCCAGAAAAGTTTGAGGAGCCAGGTCATGGCTGTAGTATTGCAGGTTTAGCCGGAGTTGATCATATACATCGCGGTAGTATTGTCCGTATATACTACGATGTGGCACTGGTCCCAAAAGTGATGCCACCGCTTGCAAGCGAGTAGTATTTTGTAGAGTTCTTGTAAGTTGATATGTGCATCTGCAATTATGGGGGTGGTCCATGGACCATTGCATATAAAACCAGTCATTCACGTAAATGCCCGTTCCTGCCTTAGAGCAAGCATTGGTGCTGAAGATCGGTTGGGGCAACGGTTTCCTCGATGGAGAATGCTGTACCATTGAATGTTTTGCTCAGATTTGCCCACCAGCTGATGTCGGATCGCGCTTGCTTGTTTAAGCGTATATGGTGTGATTGACGTGAAACAGAGTTAGTCAAATCTATGAGATGTCGCAGAAATGTGTGACCACAACGGATAATTCATGCCACTGAGTTGAGTTTGCTGACTAGTTGCTGAAGTTTGCGTTTGGTTGCCCGCCGTTTGGGCAGCCAATGTGTAAGGAGATTGCTGAGGTCCTGCAGTTTGCTGCTGTCTAAGGACAATGTCCGGCTGTGCATATTTATTTCAATGCCAAGGAATGTAAGGCATTGGGTTGGTGTGATCACTTTCTCCCAGTTGATAGTGAAGCCATGTTGTTGTAACAGTTGTTGTAACGCTTGGAATGTTTGCTCGCATTAAAGTTTGGAGTCCGCAATTATTAGGAAATCCTCGAGGTACACTATCAAAACTTGGTACACTTTCTGCAGATCATTCTAGTGATACTCCTGGTAATGCGAGAGAAAGTTTCCAGGCTTTTTGCTGCCCCAAGGGCAGTTTTGTGCCAACCATGGTAGGTCCATGATTGATGCTCTGCGAAGCAGTAACTGAGACCGGTAGCACGCTGAGAGTCTGCACTTATGGGTATACGTAGTGGTTAGCGGATTTTAAGTCGAATTTGGCTAGAAAGGCACCCACTTTGCAAGCTGCGATGGTGTTATCTATCGTTTCGTATTTGAAGGGAATGCTCGACGCGTATGAGTTGACGCTTTTATCAAAGGGCTTGCTGCAGTCATGGGTGAGTCGAACTTTATTTGAGTCTTTCTTAGGTATGGCGCCAAGGCTGCTAACGATTCGCGGTTGTTTAGCAGTAATTCTGTAGTTACCGGCGGTGATTTCTTGGGCGATCTGTCGCTCGACCGCATCGCTATAAGCCAGATCAGTGCAGGAGGCATAGTTCGATCTTTGGACTTTATGGGGGTGTCCCAGGGTTGATGATGTCGAAACCATAGGTAATGCCATTCAGAAGGAAGTCGCGGTCAATATTGTTCTGCAGTTCATTTTCCCATGTAGTCAGGCAGTCAGTCAGAGGGCTAGCCACCTTATGCTATGCTTGTTGCTATGCTTGGAGTTGTTGCTCCGGAATGCTTTGTGGCGATATTGTGGGTCATCTTTGTGACAGTCCTCCTCGATGCACACGTGCGCAAAGCGATAGGATGACCGTTGGCAGCCTTCTTGATTTTGGAAGTCGAAACAAATCTCCTTGCCATTTGAGTCATAATGTTGGGCTTTTGTCTCGTTTATCAAGATGACAGAGCCCCATGTGATTGAATCTGCCGCTTGCTTTTTCCGATACTTGTGATCATATTGCAGAAATGATGCTGACGTGAAGAATTGAGCATAATCCCTGATGTTGATTGTGTGATCAAGATAGTCAAACATGTCCTTTGTAGACAGGCCACGGTTAATTTATGTCTTTACGAAGTGGGCGTTGGCCGAAATCCATTGAGGGAGATGGGAAACTTGGCCCGGTTTTGGTCTCTGCTTGGTTGTTGGCATTATGATTTTCATGTCCCCATCGGCCGTGAGTTTGGCCTCATCAGTTGCGTCTAGTGATCCTTTTTGGTGGTAATAAAGTCTGGAATGAGTAAGGGTTTACGCTCACCTTTCACAGTACTCTGGTCGTTCGTACGCTTGATGTGCTGGTGTGATATGACATCCTTGAGCGCGCTGTCGCATAGCTCTTTGGGAAGGGTGTTCAGGTCAGTATTTTTGGCCAGGGACTTTGTAGTCACCTCTGGTACTGCCACCGAACCTGCAGGTTGGTCTGGAGTTGCCTGTTGCTGGGGATCCGGAGGAGCTGGGTTTGTGCATAAGTTGGTCTGTGCATTACGCATTCCGCGTTGACCAATAGGCGATTCAAGAGCGCTGATGTTTTCGTCGCTGAGGCGTTTCAGTACGTCCGTCGATGGAATGGGCTGTGCTGTTAGTACCTTGAATTTGTCTTCTGTGAGGCAAGCTGTCTCGCACCACATTGGAAACTTTGTTCATTGTCTCCCATTGTATAAGTTATAAATGGTTGGTTCGCGGGAAAAATAGCTTATGGAAAAAGTACTATGAACGTGCGAACGCTCGAGGGTCAAAGCTAACAATGGATACTCAAGGGTAGCCTCGTTCCCACGATATCGAACACTGCCTCGAACCCGCCCAATTTAAATTACAATAAAACAAGTATTATTGCAGACAAAATACACTGGACGAATCCGATCAATCCTTGGCTTCAATGTACATTCGGTATTCTTTTAAAATCTGATTCAAAATACACTGAATCTGATCACCTCTTGACATCAAATGTATACTCGTATTCATCTGAACACAGATTCAAACTGCAATGAATGAAACTGATCAATACTTGGTCTGACGTGTACACTCAATACTCATCTGAACACAGATCAAAACACTGACTGAATCTGATGAATGCTTAACAGAAAATGTGCACTCAGTACTCATCTGAACACAGATTCAAAACACTGACTGAATCTGATCAATGCTTGACAGAACATGTGCAGTCAGTACTCGTCTGAACACAGATTAAAAATACAATGACCGAATTTGATCAATGCTTGACAGAAAATAAATTTCTAGATGCTCAAGCACAATATTAATCTGTGACCGCTCTTTGTTTCACTTTCAAGATAAAATTTCAAATGTAAATTAAAGTATCCAAAATTATAATTAGCTGTTCAATAATCACCTATAGAAAATTAAATTAACACAGAAAACATATGAGAATTCTCAATACTTAATTAGAAATGAATAAAGAACTTAATAAATAAATCAATTTGTAGTTTCCAATTTACATGATCATGGAATATCTATCAAACAACTCAACTTGTGTGGTTTGAAAATTGTGATGTGTATCACGTTTGACAATACTAACCCTTTGAAGCCTAAGCTCCCCTGGGTAACCTGATGTATATCCTGACCCCCCCAGGGACATTGTTTCCAAATATCATTTCTTCTGTAATCATATTTGTCAGCCCTTATATATTTTTTTTGAAGGATAAGCATGGATAAATGATAAATGAATGATAAAAACTGATGTAGCTTGTTACTTGCTTCATTTTACCGCCAGTATTGTACCTAGTGATGCCAATCATACCAGCAATAAGTTCGCAATGTCCGATACACAACAACTCCTTGCAATACC
>LD345296.1:114960-130511 GCA_001465055.1 Ptychodera flava | reverse complement strand
TGTTACCTTTCTCACTTCCCTCATCTCAACCCAACACTTCTTGCAGCACTTGTGCAGTTGTAACACGTCTATGAGGCATTTTCGAAGAGCTTTGTCCGATAAAATAATTCACAGCGACGGTAACAATGGCGGCAATACGTCATCACAACGTTTGGATGCCAAAAACGTGTAGTAACAAGCTATTTGATTGGCTGTTAAATGGTTAGGCGCCACGGCCGGTATACCGGCCTTTAGGATATAAAGTCAAACTCCAATAGGCCGGTATACCGGCCTACAGGGTTCAAAGGGCTAAGTTTGAGATTCAATATTATCTATCATGTATGAAATACATGCATAATACCATAAGGTTTACACTCAGTTACAGTGAAAATTAATTAATTACTCTGTATCTGGCTCAGTTACTCCTCAGGCATGTCACATCTTGACTCTTGACCTAGAAGTATGAGCAGTTCTTGAACACAAGACGAATTAAGACACAGCTCGATCAACTCGGAAAATGTTCACTCGGAATACAAGTCCTCCATACTGCAAATGTGAGACAAGTCCTCCCTTTCTCTCAGAAGACTTACACTAATGTTCGTGTATCATTCCAGAAATTCCAACGATCTGTCGATATTAAATTTCAAGCAGAGCAACTTGCATCAGTGAATTGGCCTCAACAACAATGCAAGTTCTACGATGATAAGTTACGAACTGTCAGCTCACCATCATACATCAGATCCACCATCGTAGTTTTCACCATTGGTGCCGCCAATTTTTGAATAAATTAAAAACTTTGCTTTCACACGATGATACCTGATTTGTCTTCGGAAAACAGTCGACAAATGCTAGAAAATTCACTTCACCAAGTTCATAGAGATACCGTGATTTCAACTACGAGTCCAAAATGTCAGTAAATCAGTACAGTTCACTCTGAAACTTCACTGCTTGGCTCTCTTGTATGTCAAAGACAATGATTGTACACTCTAATTGCAAACTGTTCAGAACCAAACAAATTAAATCTCCATGTCTTGTAATAACATGAGTCTTGGTCTTCCAAAGGATTTGGCAAAATGCTTCAATAAAAATCCAATATTTTCGTGAGTGTTGATACCCAGTTAAGTCGCTAGAAAAGTTGCAGTATTTTCACAACAGTTCAGCTTGACCTGCTATTGACCTCTGTATGACTTACTGACTTGTTATATGCAAATGTATTGTGTCACAGATTTTAAGTTTCGACAGATTTGCAAACTTAGTAATCAAGCACTGACAACGACTACTGATGACTCGACCTTTATTAATATTTTTCAAACAATAAGTGGCACGTGAAATAAGATTGTATAACATGACTTATATCATACGTTTTAGACTGTAATGAAATTGAGTAAGACAACTGTACTTTGACCTGTCTCATTTTAAGTGACAAGAAGAACTTTGCAAGGAGATGTTAGAAAACATTTGTAGACCTCATTACGATAATCACTGAGACACAAGAACTAAGGCAGACATTGTGTATTTAGACAGGCACTCAGTTGAGTACATGAGACTGTCGAGATCAGATATATACAACACCACTGCCAGAGTAACTGTTTCTCAAGAAGATTTATTGTTATGTATTTTGATACTCCTGTCAATAAACCCAATTCATACCAATATAATCAACACCCGTGTGAGGTGTTTAACAATTTCTAGAGGCACTAACTGGATTGAATCGGAAATTGTTCAGGATTACGACAGACCGGCTTCAGAGGAGGATTGATCAGATCAGGAATCTGTAAGTGTGATTTAATTGCTGTATTTTGAAAAGTCAAGGAAATCAAGATGGCAGATGAGAAACAGATTGAGGCTTTGCAAGAAAGTATTATGAAACAACCATGTTGACAATAGAATAGTTAAGTTAAGTCTATAAGATGTTGAAAATGCCAAGCTAAGATAAGACAATGGATGGGAAAATACAAGGTCTGCTGTAAAGACACAAATTTATTGAGAGTCCTAGGAACTGGAACAATAGTTCAGAAGATTGGGAATTGGAAATCATAACCGAAGAGAAAGAACATCACAGAACTCGAGAAGAACCGTCAAACAGGTTAAGAAATTACTTTACCCCACAGTGGCGGCCTGAAACATGGGTCTTTAAGAGAACTGCACCTAAAATGGTGACAATAGAGCTTCGGTGGTGGTCCTTGTACAGTCACATGATCAGCCAAAGCCCTCCCATTCTGTGTCCACTGTGGTTCACATGAAAGACTTGAAGATTGAAGGTCCTTTTAGGAGGGAGAGGATAATGATCCAATGATTGTTCTGGATATAATTTATCAAATGGATGATGGCATGAGTAAGGGTATAGTGAGAACTTCAAGGAAATTGTCAGAGCTGAATTCAAAGCTTTACTTTAGACAGTAGAATTTGGAAAAGATGTTTCACAGTACCAGCAATGGGACTTTGATGATGTAAAGAATTCTTTGAAGGATCAATACTTAGAGATTGATACAGGGGATATTACAAAGAAATGGGATACAATCATACAGAGAGAATCAGAGACATTACCGAACTTTGTGTGCATAGTGATAAGAGTACGTAATCTAATACTCTTAACTGTAACGTCTGAGGGTACGTAGCTGATGTACCCACATGAGACACTTGACAAAACATTTCTGAAGGTAATTAGATCGGCAATCCGAGACTGAAACTACGTATTTCAAGTTAGTAGAAAACGGTGATCTGAACCATTATGAAATCCGTAAAGTTGCCTCACTTGCACCAAAAGAGGAAAAGAAGAATGAGCTTAAAAGAAACGTAAATGCAGTAGAAAGGACTGCCACAGCCAGTACTACTAATGTGCAAGTGGAGAGAAAGGAAAGAAGACGGGCCCAAACCATCAGCAGACAACCAAGGCAAACAAGTAAAGGAGAAAGCAAAGAAGCCAAACATGCTGAATGCACTACTAGCCATTGTGAAATCCATGCAGAAAAAGCAGGATGCAGGTAAAGCAAAGACTTAAATAGTTACAACTACTTGTCCGTATGGTTGTGCTGATTGTGTTAAAGAGGGATAATGGGACTGTAATTACTGTTTAATCTGCAGAGATACAACCTATGTAAAAGCACACCAGAACTTTTTAAAAGTCCTGATTAGTCTTTTTGTTGTGTATCCCTGTCTCACTAATTTTGATGCCAACGAGCTGTGTCTCAGTTGAAAATCAGCATGGGAATCACAAGCCCTACAGTACCTGAGAAGTTGAGACACGTACACACCATAAGCAGGTGCAGACGGAATATTACTTGACAAGTGGGGATAATTTATGATTTCACAATCGAAATCATCCCTTTTGTTATGCAGCTTAGTGTGTAGCACATTAGTACCCATTTGTAGGAACATTTCAAGATATGAAGCAGAGTTCCTACCCTCTGTTGTATCTTTGATTTCCAACTCATCAGGGTAAATATGATGTAAGTAATTTGATATGTCTGAATTGTCTAGACTAATCAGATCATCGATATATCTGTGCGTGTTGTTAAAACGCCTTGCAAGTTTTTTAGACCGTGCTTTGTAGAGAGATTGTAGGAACTGTGCTTCATATGAATACAGAAATAAGTCAGCAAGAAGGGGTGCACAATTTGTACCCATTGGTATGCCAATAGATTGTTGAAATGTCATACCGCCAAACTTAACAAATATGTTGTCGATTAAGAAATTAAGCATTTTAATGATTTCTTCATCTGTGTATTTAAGCTGCGCATCTATGTTGTTACTGAAATAACCTGACCTATGTTTGATGGTAATGTATTGGTACCTTCTACTGCCATTTTTATGCAGGAAAGCTTGTTTAACAAGAGATGACAGCCTTGTTTTAAGTTTATCCTGGGGAATTGTTGTGTATAATGTGGAAAAGTCAAATGTTCGGATTGAGTTGAACTTGTTTTTCTTGATTTTTAAATAAAGCAACAATTCCTTTGAATTTTTTAGTATCCACATTTGATTCAACCCACTTGCTTCATACACTTTGTCACAATATCGAAAAAGACCATTTTTGATTGTTGTTAAAATTATGACAGATTTTTGGTAGTGCAATTGCTTGATCCTGCAATAAAACGCTGTTTGTAAGGGTTCTTGTGCAGTTTAGGTATACAATAGAACATAGGCAGTTTTATGTCCTTCTCTTTCAAAGGAATGCCAAATTCATAGAGCACAGATAAATGGTTTGAAAAAATGCCTTCATCAGTGAGGGAGGAAAGAGTGTAGGTTGTATTACTCTGATCTGAATGAAGGTTTAATTCATCTATTATTATAATACACTGGATATAATAATTCCTACGAACAAAGATAATGTTGTTGGAAGCTTTGCCTGCAACATATTCGTTGTGTAAAGCATCGAGGCATGCTTTGACAGATGGGTCATCTAATACTGAGGAAGTATTTACATCTTCACTGTGAGAATGGAAATGTGAAATACGTAATTTTAATTTATCTCTGACTTTGCTCAGCCAGTCAGAGAGGAATTTTACATCAACTTCCTCAACTGCAGCCCATTGTCTTGCATATTTTTCGGCGGCATCCATGATGATTCTGAAATTAGATTTCCAATTAATATTTTGTGGCTCTCGATATTTTCGACCATAGGGAAAGAGTTGCCGAAGTTTACTGTTGGTAATGATGGTCAGGTCACCAGTTATTATGTGACCAAGTGCTTTATAGCAAAAGAGGATGACAAGCAATTGCACGTTCTGCTGTTATTTAAAGGAAAGTTGAAATTTTTCAAGACATTGTTATAGTTAAAAAGTTTCCTACCAATAGTTTTTGTGTATGAGTAGGAAAATATAGGTGGTTCTTGAAATTTAAAATAAGAAGGTATTTTTTCCACAACTTTCTTGTCATTCAAAATATTGCTGATGTTAATTCGGTCAATCCCTTTTGCAAACGGTACATGAAAAAATAAACGCTTGTCACTGTTCAAAAGTTCTGTTCTTACTGGCTTAAAGGGGAAGTTCACCAAGGATGATTTTTACATATGTGCTAGCTTTGTGGTCACTTACCCCGGAAAAGTTAATTTCACCATTTATAACTCACGCGATGTTTTACAAAAACCGATAAAATAGTACAGGAAGTTGCCCATGTAATTTGAATCATGGGAAAAAAGTACCAAGCTCGGAGCTTTCATCATGTGATATGATAGGGACCATCTTCGGACGGGTATGGCCCCACATAGTCCACTCACAGTAACACAGTAGTAAATAGTAACACAAAATCTGACAGTAGACAGTTTATTATAAATGATTCATTGTTTATGCAAGGATACTCAGTATAAACAAAATGTATGTAAATACGCACAGCCTGGTTTGAGCATGGCTGTGTGGATAATGCCATACCCATGGGAAAATAGTCCCTTCCATATCACATGATGCAAGCTCCAAGATTGCTTTTTTCCCGGGATTCAAATTACATGGGCAACGTCCTGTACTATTTCTATCGGTTTTTGTAAAAAATCGTGTGGGTTACAAATGGCAAAAATAGCTTTTCCGGGGGTCAGTGACCACAAAGCTAGCACATATGTAAAAATCACCCTTGGTGAACTTCCCCTTTAAACAGCTGGTAATTGCTAATATGGATAATAATTTGGACTAAACGATAATCAGGGCTGTTTTAGTTGATATTCATCGTTTGAACTCTTGACAGTAGCAATCAGAATTTCTGCAAGAAGCAAACAAACAAAGTAGTTCTTATTTTGTGAACTCCTAACAGCTGATTAAGAATAGACAATAGATCACTGAACTTGGGAGGACTGCTGGTATTACCATGTCTATGCCCATTGCTTTGTCGTCTTCTAGTGTGAGAGTTAAATAAACCCATCACATTTACACGACTCCCCCAAGGGCTGGATAAATTACCCGCCCCTAGAATGTTATCGTTACATCCATAGGGCATAGCTGTGCCAAGATCAGTGATCCAATAGTGTTCCTGATGCTTGCGTTAGCTCCTGCTGAGTTTGGAACTATTGGAAGGATGATAGATTTTTTCCAATATTAGACTTTCATGTTCAGTATGGAATGTCAAGGACCGTCAAAATGAGTGTATAGGCACGTCGGCAAGATATTATTTATACCTGACCTATGGCCACACATACTTATTTAAACGATGTGTCACTAAAACGAATTGGTCGGGTAGAAGTGGACTTTGAACTTGACACAGATAATATATCCTGGTAAGCAAAAGTACATCAGATGACCCAGACTTCCAAATCATAAGCTATTATGTGATTGAACAATTCTGCAGGGACTACAGCCAAGATTCCCAAAGAGAAATAAAGGCTATTTGCGATGCCTTTCCCACAATTCGACAATAAGACATCATAAGCCGTGATCAACCTTACATAAGACAACACTGAGTTTTCGCATCACTACACTGTCACTGTTGGAAGAAAAGGTGTAAAGATTCCAGCTTGAGAGACTTATCATGTGAAATGCCAAACACATGCTAGATCCATCATCGAGCAAAGGCCTGTGATATTTGAAGCAAATGTCCAATCTCGCTGTTCAAATGGATACCACAGATCTGAACACGTAGCAAAGTTACAGCCTGGATCACTGCACTGAATCAGTAGACCAGTCCAGAACACAACAAAGCATGACATAATTATCAGAAGCCACACAACACTGGGATCACTCCAGTTTATCAAGTCAGTGATAACACAAGAAGTTTGTAGGTTAATGGAGAAAGCAGGTGTCAAACAGATACAACTTGGAGTCGTTACCAGGGCATCAGCAGACAGACAAACAGACTAGAGTACTAAAGATTGATTGGAACCACCTGTTGATCTCCGTAGTTTCACAGAAGCCAAGTAAAAGGCAGCAAGACAGATTTTGAAGGAAGAAGCTGGAGCTGTTGCCAGAGATGACAAGGACATCGGGTTTATAGAGAACTTGAAATGACATATAAGTTTGACATATAAAGAGCCAGTGCAGCAGACTTAACACTCTATACGCCGTCCACTGTTCCAGGAACTGAGGAGGGGTAAGTAAATCAAAGTCTTCATATTCATCACCCGTAGAATGTGTACAAAAGAAAGAAAGAAAAACACTTCGATTGTGCATCGACTACCATGAACTAAACAAAAGAACACATCTAGACCGTTAAACAGTCCAGGGCATTCAGGACATCCTAGATGTAATTGGAGGGAATTCTTGGTTTTCTGTACTTGACCAGACGAAAGCATATCATCAGGGTTTCATGGGTAATGAAAGTCGACCGCTCACAGCATTTGTGACACCTAGTGGACTCTATGAATGGGTGCCGATCCCTTTGGACTAACAAATGCACCTCCAGTTTTCTAAGGACACGTGAAAGAATGTTCAGATAGTTATGTCATCGGTATTCCATATTTAGACAACATCTTGGTCTGCCACAGAAAATTAAATGAACACGTACAGAAAATAAGAAGTCCTACAGCAATTGCAAACAACATGGCATAAAGCTGAAGGCAAATAAATGTGACCTATTTAAGAGAAAAGTACGCTATCTCGGGAATATAATCTCAGCAGACGGATACACACCAGACCCAGCAGATCCAGCAGCTGTACTGTCCCTGAATGAAAGAAAACCATCAACAGTTTGTGAACCGCATGAACTGCTAGGATTCATTGGGTGTTGCTGAGAATAAATCAAAGACTTTTCCAGAATAGCCAACCCACTTTATGACTTACTTCATACAATATTTAGACAATTTTGGGATCAATCCTGACGAGTGTACCATGCTAGCAGGGTACTCTTACCCATTATGGACACCTGGTACCACCACTAACTATCAGTGGTTCAGGATGGTCCTACTTAAATTTGTAAATCTCAAATGTCCAATTGACCTGGTAATGTATTACCTTGAATGAAAGTGATTATTGGACCAGTTTAATGTCATATTACTGTCAGTTTCACCAAATCAAGGCAAAAATGACAGTATCAAAGAAAACACAGCAAAAGCTCCAGATTCCGCTCAACCCATAGTGTGGACAGATCAACACACGAAAAATATTGGACAGCCTGGTAACCTCTTTAGAAGATGCACCTGTGATGGCCTAACCGGACTATGAGCAGCCATACGGTTTTAATACTGGCACTTAAAACAAGGAATTTGGCGCAGTACTTTATCCACGGCAAAATGTCAAGATGTTGTCATTGATAACGTATCCAGAACACTGACACCTGCAGAGAAGAAATACCACCCTCATTCTAGATAACATGAGTTTCTGTCACTGAAACGTGCAATGACAGAGCGATTCCATGATTACATGCTTATGCACAATCTTTCATTATCTACACAGACAACGATCTACTTTTTTATGTCCTTACAACAGTGAAGCTGAATACCACCGGACACAGATTGGTTGCAGAAATGGTAAACTATACCTTCAACATTAAATATCGCCACAAGAGAAAGCGAATATTGATGCTTATATTTTATTAAAGATGTCAATGAATATTGATGAACTCATGAATCAATGTACGAGAGAACACTCCTGTGATATCTTGAAAGTGACTGTCCAATCAACAAAAGCTATCAATGCAACCTGACTGACATCAGTGACAAATAATCCAGTGACAGTAGAGAGATCATTCTGAAGACTAACCCAACTGTAAAAGCCCTGGCAAAGGAAGAAATTTAAGATGCACTATAGGAAGACCCTGCAGTTAATCGAAAGATCCAATTTAAGCTGTCTCCATCGACCAGGTGAAATAGAGAGCAGAGGC
Source organism: Ptychodera flava (assembly GCA_001465055.1). Taxonomy (NCBI): domain Eukaryota; kingdom Metazoa; phylum Hemichordata; class Enteropneusta; family Ptychoderidae; genus Ptychodera; species Ptychodera flava. Next base: position 121,796 of record LD345296.1, on the reverse strand, counting down.
AAACTGCAACAGACAACAGCACTGATGATAGAGTGGAATGCCTTAATCATCGATGAAAGACGGAATTCTGCATCGAAAGACTGCAACCTGATTACAACTCATTCTGCCCTAGCAATAGTGACCACTAGTCTAGAAAATGGTTTTTGAAGATATTGGACATCTTGATGTAGAACGGCTAGTAAGTCTGGCACGGGACAGATTCTACTTTTCTCAGATACAGAAAGACATAGAACAGTACATTTTATTACACCTCACTCATTCAGCGCGCACTGCCATTGGTTAAACATGACTCACATGAAATGTAACGTGATGATGCCCTCTGCAAACATGATGATGCCCTCTGCGAAGTTGATGATGCCCTCTGCATTTGAAATTACATGGATGACGTCATTTTACTTACTGCGCGTCCTTTCTGCGCAAAACAAATTGTCATTCGCTTGTAAGCAGTCAACAACTATGGCTGCGAAACGTCATGCACAGCTGTCACCGGCACAGTTAGACGATATTTTGATGCAACTAAACAGCAAACGAACGAAAATGGCAAAAGGAATGCAATTTCTGTGTTCAGCGACTCTGCAAGCAACAAATGTGGATACGCCACCGAGGAGACGGCAAACTTTCAGCGGCAACCCTAGACTCGGCACTGACAACATTTTACGCCGAGGTCCGGACTCAGAAAGGCGAACTGTACTCGAAGAAGTCTTTGTGTTTTTTTGTCTTTGCATGTTTGCTTGTTCGGTGTAATAAAATTAATAACACATGCCAGCATGGGCAAGATCACGATTTATTGCCTGCCCTCGGGCTGGTGCTCATGACGGTAATATTGATGATACCCTCGCCTTCGGCTCGGGCATCATCAATATTACCGTCATGAGCACCATCCCTTGGGCGGGCAACAAATCGTGATCTTGCCCTTGCTGGCGTGTGTTATTATTTAAACAAAACACTGCATCTGTATCAAACAGAAGAAACTAAATGTAATGGCGAAAGCACCACTGAGATAGCATTTGAGATAGTATCCATTGACTACTTGCACTTGGAAAAGAGCAAGGAGGCTATTAGTATATTTTGGTACTACTGGATTTGCCGAAGCATACCCGACCACCTACAAATCAGGTACAGCAGCAGCAGATAAAAGGCTTTATTCCACATTTTGGATTTTCCTGCCAGACTTCACCATGACCAAGGTTCTGAATTTGGGAACAATCTTTTTGCACAACTCATTAGGGGACGACTGCATTAACTTGCATGGTACCTGAAACCCGAGTCCTTGCCTAAGCAACTCGGGTGACAAACAGAAGACTTTTAATCCCCAAGGTGTGAATGTTCCATTGTTATGTTTATCTAATCCAGCTGGTGCTATTGTAGTGCCATTGTAGGAAAGGCAGGTCTGTGAGATTGATCCTCTAGGGAAGAAGGGTATTCCTAAGTTAATGGAGCCTTCCCGTTATGTCAAGAAGCTTAGTGGTATGAAGGTGTCAAGAACAACGCCTTATCATCCAATAGGCAACGGACAAGTCGGACGCTCAAACCAGACCCTTCTGTCAATGTTGAAAACACTTTCAGAAAGGAAAAAAAAACAACTAGAAGGATTCACTCAAGAAAATGGTCCATGCATACAATGTACCAAAAATGAAGCAACCGCATATTCTCCATTAAGTTTGCCTTGTTGGTTGCTACCTGTTACAGTCCAAAACATCTGCAGCAGCAACAAGATGTGTGGAAACCAAATTACTGTTACAATGTTGCTACCTTCATGATCCGTACCACTGCTTGCCATGTTGTATTTATTTTGTAAGATGATGAGAAACCAAGTGTGTCTTGTCCTTAAGTGGTTCCCTCAGGGAAAATTGAGATCTGCAGCCAGTCCTCAGCAGATCTGCAATAGATCTACTACGTAGATGTACTGCTTCATCTACTTTTGTGCATACTAATGTGTTCAACGTTCAGAGAGAAGATGAAATGTAGACAAAATGAAGACAAAATGTGGATGAAAAATTTGATAAAATTTAAATCTCAGGTAGATTCGTGTATGGAATGGCATTCAGAAATTGCGTTGAGTCGCATCAGATTCAAAGCAGAAGCAAAAAGCAATCTAGAAATTTTAACATCAAATAACGAGAAATTGGTAAATCGTATAAAATCAAAAATCGACAGGCACATGCATACCAATTATCTTTGTGTAAAGATTGAAAGAAATTAGTGCAGGAATGTTTGAGTTTCAGCTCTGGCTTGCAAAAATTAGATCTGAAAGGCTGCTAGACCGCCATATTTGATTGTATCAAAAACAAATTTACGTGCATCTTTGAGTCCTTATGCTAGTTTGAATGAAATCGGTTCATATTAAGATTGCATAATGCCCACTACCTGAAACAAAATGCCCCCCATGCTTGGATCGTCTCCCAAAACAATTGAATGTGCACATGTCCGCCAAAGTGTTTTACCCCTTGTACTAAGTTTGAGAGAAATCAGTCAACACATATGTGACATATCTCCCTGGATGCACGGACACATGCTTATCAATCTGCAAGTCCCTGCCAGACTTGTCGGTGTGGGGCGGGGAAACAAAAAATTATATCGCTTGCTTAGAAGTAATTAACGAAAGCACTTACTATAACATTATCTCGGAGAAACAAGGAATACAAAGTAAAACGTTCAATATAGCAATCAAAACAAAATATTAACATATTATACACATGTGCAGACAAATGACTCAGTTGTATAAGTATGTTTATCTTTGAATTAGTGATACAGCATCATTTTTGACATGGATATAGGTAGTTTAAAAGGCAGGCATTTTAATACCTACATTTGGAGATCTGCTTGGAACTAACTTTTAGCATGATTGTTTACTCAGATAACGAGAAGCCAAAGATATCCTGCACTCACAATATTAATAAAACCACTGAGCCAGGAGGGGCAACAGCTGTTGCAACATGGTCTTTTCCTAATGCATCTGACAATTCCGAAGTATTTCACATCACTGGTAGCCATACTCCAGGAACACGATTTACTATTGGAACAACACAAGTTATCTACAGGGCAACAGATTCTTCTGGCAATACAGACTTCTGTTCTTTCGATGTAAATGTCAAAGGCAAGTTTAGTGTCAGATTTTGAGTCTTTAATATTCTACAAATGTGTCATATACCTGTCTCTGTCTGTCTGTGTAATTATGTAATTATGTTATTATGTATGTATGTATGTACGTACGTACGTACGTACGCACGCATGCATGCATGCATGCATGCATGCATGCACGTACGTACGCACGCACGCAGGCACGCACGCAGGCACGCACGCAGGCACGCACGTGCGTACGCACGCACGCACGCACGCACGCACGCACGCACGCACGCACACACGCACGCACGCACGCACGCACGCACGCATGTATGTATGTATGTATGTATGTATGTATTATGTATGTATGTATTATGTAATGTATGTATGTATCATAGATGGAAGGTTAGATGGATTAATGAATGGATATATGTAAGTACATACAATCAACTTGACAATTTCTTTGATGCCTCTTGTTGGGAGAAGTACAAGAGGGCTAAAGACTCGGAAATTTTTTATAAATATGTGAGTATGGAGTGAGCGATTAGACTCTCAATCAGCACAAAAAAATCAAATTATAGTCAATTTACGTGCATGAAAAGCCAGTTTCATGGTTGAAAATAGTTATACTGCTCACGAGAGTTCATTTATAATGGGGATGTATACCAGGAGAATCGTCTGAATGGTCTGCCATACAGTATTGAATTCCTGAAGTTCGTCAAACGAATTCTCCTAAAATTTTCTGTCACAATTCCAGACGACATGTATGAAGATCATAATCATTCACGAAATTAACAAAATTCTGTTCATGCTATCATAAGTTATATGATTTCAATTATAAAAACGAAAATGAAGCCTTTTTTGTCAAAAAGGAAGGCAGAGACAGACATCAAATCCGATGGTGTAATATTAAATAAGATGAGGTAACCCACCTGTGGCAGACTGAACACAAGAAAGCAGTCGCCGTTAAAAATAACAAAAATGCCAAAGTCAACAGAGTGAAAATCGATCAAGCTATATCAGTAACTTTTTACTCGGAGGAAAATTTTTACACAATGTACAAACAACATCAATTGAAACAGTACGAACCTTAATTCAGGGTAAAATCTTCACAGGTGAGAGTGGTCTCAGACGCTGGAATAATTAATTATTCAATTTCAGCTTCATATCTCAATAACCATGACATTGATGACAAACTCAGATCATTTGTAGCGAGAGGTCGATTACAACTCCTGCAGTGTGAAAGCCTATTATCTATTTTCTATGCAGATAGTTACACCAAATTGTGTAAAATCTGTAAACACCCCTCTCAAACTGTTTCTCATGTTTTAAACGGATTCACTAAATTCCAGCAATTATAACAGCTTACACATAACAGAGTAATTCATTTGCTTTATCATAAGATGTTAGAAGTAAACAAAACAAGGATTATTTAAAGACAGCTTACTATAATAATCTTAACTGCAATGTCAAAGAGCAAGCAGTAGATGTACCCAAAGGAGACAGCTGACAAGGCATTGCTGAAGGTTATTAGATAGGCGATCGGAGAACACGACTCAAAGAAGAAGGTAAATCCGTATCTCAAGGTATGAGAAAATGGTGAGCTTGAACCATCATGAAATCCGTAAAGTTGCCTTACTTGCACAAAAGGAGCAATAGAAGAATTAGCTGAAAAGAAAGATAAATGCAGCAGAGAGGACTGCCACAGCCAGTGCTGCAAATGTGCAAGTGGAGAGAAAAGGAGAGAAGATAGGCCCCAAACCATCATCAGACAACCAAGGCAAGCAAGGTAAGAAGAAAGCAAAGAAGCTGAACATACTAAATGAAGTACTTGGTATTGTGAAGTCAATGCAGGAAAATCAGGATGGAGGTGAAGCAGACTAAATCAGTTACAACTGCTCGTCCGTATGGTTGTACTGATTGTGTTAAAGAGGGAAGATGGGACTGTAATCAGTGTTTCATCTGCAAAGATACAACCCATGTCAAAGTACACTGTCCATGGAGGAGGACAGAGAAATTCTGGAAACGACAGCAGGTTAGCCCTATTGCACACGTAGAAACCAACCAGTCTGAAGAGTCCAGAAGCAGTAACCACTGCCACAAGAAATATATAAGGACATTGTAACAGTGTTCAACAATTCATGCCAGTACATAGCATTAAAAAGCCTGTCAGAAAGCACACTGGAAACACCACCATGTTGTCTGTAAAGAGATACAGCAAGTTGAAGTCAAAGAAAGAATCAGATGCAGTACAACAGAAGTACCAAAAATGTTATTCCTGTGTCATCTTCCACCAGTATGGCATTATGGACTGACTAAATTGGTGGGGAAGAAGTGTATGGTGTGGTGTCACATCCAGGGAAATAAAGTAAAAGCATTTTGGGACATCGATCACAAGTATGTGTCATTTCACAGTTATGGAAACTAACCTACCTGAAGGATGTGCCACTAAAACAAATTGAGGCTCTTTTAGTATTTGGTACAAAATTGAACATTAAAGCAGTGAACAGAGCAGCCATTCCTTATATAGAAACTGACTTTGAACTTGACTCAGAGGATACATCTGTTGAGCGATTGAAAGTACATACCTTGGTAAGCAAAAGTACATCAGAGGACCCTGACTACCCAATCATTGACTATAATGTGATAGAAGAAATCAGCAGGGACTACAGCAAAGATTCACGAAGAGAAATAAAGGCCAATTATGCTGCATTTCCGACAGTCCGACAAAAAGCCATGAAAGCAGAGCTCGACCCTATTCAGGACAACACTAAGTTTGCGCAAAACTACACTGTCACTGTTGGAAGAAAAGTAGAAAGATTCCAGCTGGGTAGACTTATCATGTGAAATGCCATGCACATACTGGATGAATCATCAAGCAAAGGCGTGTGATATTTGAAACGAATGTAAATATCCCTGGCCTGATGGATTGAACGTACCTGAACACTTACCAAAGTTACAGCCTGGATCACTGCACAGGACCAGTATACCACTCCAGAAAACAACAAAGCATGACATAATTCTCATAAGCCGTACATCACTTGGATCACTCCCGCTTATCAAATTAGTGATACCATTAGAAGTCAGTAAAGTACTGGACAGCAGACAGATGTCAAACAGATACAATGGGAAGTGGTTACCAGTGCAACAGCAGATAGACAAACAGACCAGAGTACTAAAGACTATTGGGAGCCACCCGTTGTCGTAACTTGACAAAAGCCCAGCGAAAGGAAGGGAAAACAGATGTTGAAGGAAGAAGCTGGAGCTTTTGCAAGAAATGACAAGGACATCGGGTGTATAGAGAAATTGAAATTGCATATCTATTTGACCTCTAAGGAGCCATTGCAGCAGATTTATCGCTCAATACTCTATCCACTGTACCAGAAAGTGAAAGAGTATTTAGAAGATCTCATCAATCAGGGTTGGTAACAGTATCAGTTTTCATATTTGTCACCTGCAGTATGACGTAAAGTTAGAAGTCTTTGACTCTGCATCGACTACCGTGAACTGAATAAAAAGACAATTCCGGACAGTTAACCAATTCAATGCATTCAGAACATCTCAGATAGACTTGGAAGGAATTCTTCTTTTTCTGTTCTTGATAGAAGGCAAGCATATCACTAGGGTTTCATTGACAATGAAAATCGACCACTCACAGCATTTGTGACATCCTAGGGACTTTATGAATGGGGACGGATCCCCTTTGGACTAACAAATGCACCACCAGCGTTCCAAAGACATATGGAAGAATGTTTTGATGGACTAAGTTATGT
>LD345296.1:84002-108578 GCA_001465055.1 Ptychodera flava | reverse complement strand
AGTTTTAAAGCGCAGCTCAGCATATCGCGTATCTAGAATAGTTGGGCGTGCTCGAAAACAGAGGTCGACCACGATTTCGGATTAAAAATCGATTGTTTTCGGCGGCGAAACTGGGCGCTCCATACTGGAAGCCAGCGGGCTGTCGACAGCCCTAGCCCTGCCACATAGACTCTCGTAGAGCCACTAGCACCATCGTAGTTGATAGCGCTTTTAGTGTTGTAGAAAAGGGTACTAAAAACGCTATCAATTTCGGTGGTGCCTGTGCGTAGAGCTAAAAGGTGTTATTAATACCCGAATTCTGTCATATAAATCGGCCCGACACGGTTTACATAATGAACTTGGGTATTAGGACGTAGGGCACAGCAATGCTGGGGGCCTCGACCTCCACGCCTATCTGCCTTAGCCTATGAAACCCATGGCTATACGTAGCTGTGGGTCGATCCATAGCTGTGGTGTTTTCTGACGGGATTCCTGCCTTTTACAGGCTGGTTTTGACTTTTACGATTTTGTGGTGGCGGGGTTAAAATAGTAAAAGTCTAAACCAGCCCGTAAAAGGCAGGAATCGCGTCTGAAAACACCACAGCTATGGACCCACAGCTAGGCTATACGCATCGAGGCATCATTTTTAAGCTTACTCAATTTTAATAGAGCCGTCTTTTTAAAATTGTGTCCTAAACATTGTGTTTAGAAAACTTCAATGTGATTCCGAACGATTCCTTTTTTGCAGAAAACGTCGAACCTTTGTAATTGAAATATATAAACCATGATTTATCGATGTGAAATATATTATGCTAAATTACATTAAATCCGAAATTATTTATAGGTGATTAGAATGGCATGATGTAGGCCTAAACAGGGCGGAACTTTCCGATTTCCACTGTACCCGATTATCAGAACTTACTTTTAATTTTCTTGGTATAGTTCTGAACGTTTTAGAAGAAATCCGTTTCTCATAACTGGCTTCACAAAATGTAGAAATTATTGCGGTTTTTCAATATGATTTGAGTTGGGCCGGTGATCTTTCATTTGTACTTGAGTACAACGCGTCTCTATACATGCTATAGCCGAGATATTGAGATGTAAGTTTTTGAAATCATTTTTCTAGACGATATTATATGTAAAATTCAATAAATTTAACAAAATGGAATCGTACAATATTTGACAAACAATTTATATGGACAGAGTCGGTTGTAAAAATGTCAGCAAGCAGGGAGGAAATTTTAATTTCCGTGAGTATTTCAATATAAAACTTCCAAAAGGTAAAATATATTCGTACATTTCCAAGAATTTTCCATAACTGATGCATCTTTGAAGTTACGGTTACAGGTAATATTTAATTTCTTTCTATATGCCCGTGGTGAAAAAATTGAGTGTGTTTCAAGTCCTCGCATACCGTCCTTCCCGACATGTTATTTTCAAAATTACTCCTTGCAGTAAATGTTTATTTGTTTTAATAATTGCCAATGTCATACTGTACAAGACACGGCACAACAGCTGTGTGTATGGCGATGCTTCGGTGTATGCAGTATGTTTTATTTGCCTAATCAACACAGCAAAAAAATACGTAAAACTTGCAGCTTGAGGAAACAGCGACTGCATGTTCGGCCGTGTGGACTTGATAAAAATTAATATCACGCTCTGCGGAAGAAAAACAACATCGCACAATCGAAAGGGAAAACAAAAGAAAGAATCAAAATCGTGCATTGGGAGACAATACAGTTTTAAAGGTTGGAGTCCTCACAACGAATCAACATACTTCTTTACAGCGGAAAAGTCATAAAGTTTCATAAAAAAACAACGCAATAAAAAGTCGTTAGGTTAGCGACCGTGCCCCTGTGAGTTTACGATAAAAATAACATATGTTCGAGAATAGTTCCTGACAAACCAAAAATGTAATGTGGCATACGTATGATAAGACATCTTCATTGAACAAATATTTCCTCAATACTTATCACCGGCTTTTTAGACTGTAGCATACAGATGCAACTCTAACTGGCCTTAAAATAAGATAAAAGAAAAGTAGGCCCTATTGCTTTCTCATTTTTTTATATAATTCTCATCTGGACTCATCTGGATGAGAAGGCTTCAATAATGGCACGAATATGCTGAGATGATTTGGATTCTAATATTACAATACAACCAAATGCAGTGTGGTCTATATTTGGCAAATAAATACGACAATATAATCGCTTTGTCAAGGTCAAACATATTTACGAAAGAGTATATAATAAACTATAGATCATTAGGAATAAATCAAAGATTGATTTCGGCGTGAACTTCTATTGAAGTCTTGGGTTTACAGTCACATGTAAAAATGTTTTATATTTATTTCATTGTAAATAAGACTTGACAACCGGAAAACTAGTTCCTGCAGAAGCATTTATATAAAAATATATGGGGGTGTCGGAACACAGGGATGTCGCAACATGGGGTGTTGGAGCTTCAGGGCGGTCACCATCAACTGCCACCACATTGGCAAAACGCGAGAAACTTCCGAGACTTTCGTGTCTGATAACATAAACGTCTAAATAACATAAACACATTATCTTGGTCGCGCTTCGCTCCATGGAACTGGGGTAACATAATCCTTATACCTTTACTGAGCTGTGTGCAGTGTGCGAAACTCACCGCGTAAAATCTTTACTGGTCAAGCGGGCCAGCAAATTTAGAAAATCACTGGCCCTGAAGGAAATCAACTGGTCCCATTATCAGGTCAAATTCGTTGAAATATAGAGGATTATTTACCCGCGCTCAGTATAGGGGCCAAGAACATGTGATTGAAAAAATAAAAAGACACCACTTCAAAAACCTAATATCAAACTGTTTTAGTGTCTTTAATTCTTTGAAAGCAAAATATGAAGATGACTATCAAAACCAAAAGTTGGGTTAACTGATCTCAGTGCCAAAAAATATGGAATCAGTGAAAGGATAAGCACAAACTCATAAGACTTTTTTATTTCCTAAAAAATAACCTTTCACAAAAATATTTCTAACAATGAGAAAACGAGCATTAAATGCGGGCTTGAAATATGTCCCAATATGGAAAGGCTAGGCGTCCAGAACTCCGATCAGGGATGGGTAATTAAGTTTTGGCAGCACAAACACCGGATCAAACACAAATGGAGTCAATACAACATTTGACTCCTCAAAAAAAAATTCTGGCTTCTCCTCTTTGAAGGACTCATCGTCAAATTCAAGGAAGGGAATACAAAATAAGGGCAACTGATGAAGAGAAATAATACTGAAGTGTCTAAATCCACGTCAAAAGACGAATCACAAATTTAAAATGTAATCTTGACCACATAAAGGGACTGTGGCTTAACCTTAACTGTGACTAAGGCAAATGGCCATCAAAGTCAGAACTACTTTCCACAATGTTAAATATCGGACATTTACTTTCTGGTATTGAAGTTTGACGTCCAATATATTTCCGTCATACACAATCTATATATCGGGTCTAATATCGGTACTAGACGACACAAAAATGACTTGCCGTCTGTCGCAGTACGCCGGGTTTGAGAAATTGCCGATATTTTACTTCAAGCTGATACATATCGGCGATTTCGGGACTCTAAGTTATAGTAATCGACAGTAGGCAATTCTAGAATGATTTGCCTTGCGTCTCAACACGGCGGATCTGTGAAATCACATATATTTACTCGATATTTATCGGCGATTTGGACCATATGGTCACTAGAATGACTCGCCTTGTGTCTTAGGCACGTCTGATCTATGTAAAATCTCTGATGTTTATCGGCGATTCCGTGACAAATGTCCGATATATATGTCGGGGATTTGCCACCTCACAGATCTTGCAAAACCCGCCCGGCAAACCCGATTTCCTCAATATGGCTCTAACTTCGATACTTTACGATACTATACTTGTCAAATCGTGGGCAAATAATTGATGTTTATCTGGGAGATCACCACGTGTTAAAACTGGTCCAGTGGTCTAGCCAAGCCCGACTTCCCTAGTCCGAATCTGACTTAAATTATACGATACTTGTCTAAAACAGTGGGTAAATATCCGAAATCGGAGATTTCACCATCTCACATATCTGACCATAAAACGTAGTTTTTCTCGAGGGTCCACGCTCTGACCAAACAATTCTAATTTCGATACTGTGTTGTCCAAAATTCCAATGTTGCAGTGTCCTCGAAATTCAGTTTACCGCGACACATGCAACACGGTCGATACGCTATAAAACAATTACGCTATTATGACCACAAGGAGATCTTGAACCTAACAAATGAAATGCTTTACAAATGGAGAGGATATAGGCTATTGCATAGCGCCACTCATTACTTTGGCAAGAAAACGTGAGGTGGGCCTAAGGTCTTTGGCTTTGACGTCGTGCCGATCAGTCTGTTAACTTTTATTTGCGAATTTCGCGTTTTGCAAATCTCTTGAAAGAATAAATTTCGTATCTTTGAATAATTTTGTCAGGTATTTAGCTTAGCAAAACATTCTGGTAAACATCTGTACATATAGGGAAAGTTTAACGTTACTGTCCCTCGTCTTTAGGAACGGTAGGACATCTTTCAAGTGTTACTGGTACGGCATGAAAACTGCTGGTCTTAGGCCACCGGGTTAGCGTGAATTTCGCACGCTGGCTGTGCGTGGCAGGTTGGGTGTAACCTCGCTCTGCATGGCTGGACTGTGTGTTACCGGCGTTATACGGCCTGCCCAATTTGTGGGAAGCCGTATAATGCCGGTAACACACAGCCCTGCTACGCAGAGAGCTAGGTGTAACCACAGTCCCTCTGGGGATGGAGGGACTGTAACTGCCTAGCCTATAGCTATGGAGATATGCCACCGTCGGCTACCCACCACAGCCCAGTTCCGCCGCCGAAAACAATCGATTTTTAATCCGAAATCGTGGTCGACCTCTGTTTTCGAGCACGCCCAACTATTCTAGATACGCGATATGCTGAGCTGCGCTTTAAAACTTACGCAAAGCCCGCTTTTCTCTCTCTATCCGAGGAGACCGACCAAATTACAGCCGCCATTGTGAATCTCCATGTGCAATGATTTCTTGGTAGGGTTCAAATGCAGGTCAAATAATGAGTTCAGATAATAAAGTAGGTCAAATAATTGAAAGCCAAGCTAATGTCATAATAATGTCGTAATCATGACCAAATAATCGCATAATAATGGCTAATAATGACACAAAAATGACCCAATCACCAAATAATGAAATAATGATGATCAGATAAGTTCCAAATCAAGACGAATAATTGAAAAAGAACCGAATTAACATAATAAATTCATAATAATGTCAAGATAGTATCAAGATAATGTCGTAATCATGACCAAATCATCGCGTAATAAAGACCAAATAATGACACAAAAATGACCAAATCACCAAATAATGGCAAACTAATGATGAAATAAGTTCCAAATGAAGACATCAATGCCGAATAATGGCAAAAGAACCGAATTAACATAATAAATTCATAATAATGGCAAGGTAATGTCGTAATAATCACCGAATAATCGCATAATAAAGACCAAATAATGACGTCAAAATGACCAAATCACCAAATAATGGCAAAATAATGATGAAATAAGTTCCAAATCAAGACATCAATGCCAAATAATTGAAAAATTAACATAATAAATTAACATAATAATTATGTTAATAAATATACTATTAATAAATGAATAAAGACCAAATAATAATTGGTCTTTATTAATAAATTAATAAAGACCAAATAATGACATAAAAATGACCAAATCACCAAATAATGGCAAAATAATGATGAAATAAGTTCCAAATCAAGACATCAATGCCGAATAATTGAAAAAGAACCAAATTAACATAATAAATTCATAATAATGTCAAGATAATATAAATATAATGTCGTAATCGTGACCAAATAATCGGATAATAAAGACCAAATAATGACGTAAAAATGACCAAATCACCAAATAATGGCATAATAATTTTGAAATAAGTTCCAAATCAAGACATCAATGCCAAATAATGTCACAACAACCGAATTACCAAATAGGTTCATTATTATATCAAAATAATATCCAAATAATGATCAAATAATTGCATAATAATGGCAAAATATTTACATAATTATCACCAAATCACCAAAATAAATGGAATAATAATGATGAGATAAGTTTAAATAAAGATTTCAAGATAATTTTGGCGGTGTTCTCACCCCATAACCTAGGGTTAAAAATTTACATTTTGTAGCACTTTCAGTAATTGGACCTGCCATTATGGAAATGAATTTGTTGCAAAGTATATCTGTTTATTGTGCTAAGTAATATGTACTACGTGTTGCAAATTTGAACTCCCCCTAAGTCTCGTACTGCTAACTTTTTCAGATACAGCCCTTTGATATTTTCAGCAAACAAATTTGTAAGGAATGTATATTATTATCATAATTCTTCAAATGACTATATCGTAGAGGCTGATGAATAATTGATATCGATATACTTTCATTTAATGGACAGGTTTCGTCAATGTTGTTTAGATATTGTATGATGTGCAATCTCGTGATTTTGATTTTCGAGTTCAAACACTTTTCCTTAATACTTTCTTTATGAAGATGATGAAAAACCTACTATGATCTGTCCAGAGAGTATTGTCACGTTTGCAGACCTGGGCAAAACAACCTCAGTCGGCAATTGGCCAATTCCAACAGCTTCAGATAATTCGGGAGGCGTTGTGAAGCTGAATAATAGCCATGATCCAGGAATTTTGTTTCCGTTGGGGAAAACAGTAATCTTCTATACCGCCACTGATCAATTTGGAAACGCGTATACATGTAGCTTCACTGTAACAGTAATTGGTAAGTTCTTTTTCCATTGCGTATTAACGTTACCTTCAATCGTTACAGCTGCGTTTTATTTAAGAGATATGTACGAACGAGCAAAAGCTATATTTGAAAAGTAAAACAGATTACGAAAACTTAAATTAAAAGAGCTCCTGAGAGATGATCTAACCAATCACCGTATCTAGACAAACGCCAACTCAATAACGATTCACAACAGCATCATCATTGAAGAAATAACCGCACAGTTCACATTCAATGGGACATCGCAGTTTTAAAGAAGAAAACGTCAACCTTTGGAGAGGACTTACATTGAACCGTACTCCGTCAAAGTTCAACAAAGAGCAGCGCATGTTTCAAATTCACTGACTGGGAAAATCTACAGCTGCAAAACAGAAAAGTTGCATCATAAACTTGGATAATTAAATAAACAAAAAGACGCCATCTAAGAAAAAGACAACAATTGAATGATATCAAGTGCCATTGAAACAGGTGTAATTAACGGACAATCCAACAGAAGAACTCAAGACAATAGACGGAAGAAAAGCTTACTAGACAAGGGGAAGAACATGGCAAACCTGACAATATAAACTTGCTGAAGTGATTGTTATCGACAAAAATGCGTGCAATTATAAACTAATAATACCTGGTCATGAGGGCTAGAGCGCTCTTTTATTACCCCGAGGGACCATGCGTAACAAGAAATACATCGCCTCTCCCCGAGGCTGAGGGGTATATATTCCGATAACGCAAGACCACGAGGTAAATATCGATGGTAAACGTATGAGCCCGATTCATGTTCTTACCAACTGATATGGAATTTTACTCCTAGGCGATGAGACAGTCATTTAATTTGCCTTAGGAAAACCATATGCCACCGACAATTGCATGACATGGGAGGCCATGAAGTCACGTTCCTTTTTGGAGTATAGTGGGTAGTTTTGGAGTATAGTGGGTAGTGATACTGACATAACAATTTGAATATGTTGCATGTGTTGCTCGGTCAACTACTCGAATCCTTATTCAAGTTTTTGTTTTTTCTCATATCAATTTATGTATTTATTCCTGAGGTTGTTTGTTATTTGTTTATTTATTTCTTGTATTCAACACGATTGGAACTAATTTGGGATAATTGGATTTTTATATTTTTTTAATTTCTCAAACTGCCAAGTACACAACAAAGCCATGGTACGAAATCATAAAGGGTCAAACTGACGAAAAATTTCTCTCCTCACTAATTCTGTCCATAGAAAAACACATTTATTACACAACAAACAAGATAAGAGTGACATACCTCTTAACCGAAGCAATCCATTTTTTCACATTTGCCAAATGTGTGATTTTCAGCCTTATTCCGTACTTCATAACGCATTGCCATATTTATGTTCAGTTTTTTTGTAAAAAAGTGGACTAGTGGACTCGGTTCGGCAATGGTCGGTTATACGTAGGTTCAAGGTATAATTCATGCTCGGAAAGACACGATTAAAACGTCAGGGGAAATCAGACAGGGATCGTGGATGCTCAGTAGTAAGTCGTCGTTTGGTAATACTGGCAAAATTGTCACTTCGGAAGATATTTCAATTCACAAAAGGTGCAACAACCCTGAAAAACTGCGTCAAATTTAATAAGTAGCCATAACGGTCAATTTTACTGGTGGTCAGCTAATCATAAGCCTGCCGCGCCGGACAGCATTGTCAGTAATTTTCACAGTGGCGTTGTATTTTGTATCAGTGGTTCTGTCATTCGCATTCTCGAAATGGCACTGTCAGTGTCAATAGCTCAAGTACAGCAAGCTTTAAAGTGCGAACACTGACAGCACTCAATGCGATGTTACATTGTTTAGTACAATACACACCGACGCATGGATAAAAACAAGGACGAACGTGTAAAGCATGAGCAACTGAAGGTTCTCTTTTATGGGATATCGGATGGTTATCTGGTTGATTGATAAGATTTCAGCAAAAATAAAACGATATCGGACCCAATACACTAAAACCCTTTTGAGAGAATATGGCATACAAATAAACGAAATAATTTTAAACAAGTACAAGTACAGGGGTCGTTCGTTGAAACATGCATTGCCACCAGATAAAATCGCTGCATTTACAAATCTCTTGGTTGTATCCCAGTCATTCCATCATGGAAGCAACTGGCAAGTGTACAAAAGAGCGTAATCGATCTTTAACCGGGATTTATCAGCTAATTCAAATTAACTAGCACAAGTTAGCACCTCCGTGAACTTCTCCTCCCAGCAACTGCGGGAACTGTACTTGATAGTCCGACGTCATAGGCTAACTTGGCACAATACTAATTTATGTGAATAAATAAACTTCCAAGCAGACCGGTCATTTTTAGTAGTACTTTTTCTCATATGTTTTGTGTGGTTGATCGTTTATTTTCTTGTTTTGGTTTTGCTTATTGATTTTAGTATGTTGATTTTTTTTTTCAGTTCTGTTTATTTACTTGCTTGGTTGAATTTTTAAATTTGTTTTTAGCTTACGTGTTCACACACGTGGTGTTGTGTCATAGCGATGTCGGTCTGTCTGTCTGTCTGTGTTTGTTTGTGTGAGTGTGTGTGTGTCTGTCTGTCTGTCTGTTTATACGATAACTCAAAAACGCCTGATCAAATTCAAGTCAGATTTTGTACTCGGGTACCATATGCTACTTGCAAGAACTGATTATATTTTGGTTAGTGTGGCTTGCATACTAATGAAGCTATGCAATATCATTTTTTTCGTACAATTGTTTCCCTATGGAGACGGTAATGACAGTGTAGACATACATCAAGACATACTGCACAAAATTTCATGAAACTGTTCACAGATAACAATCTCAGAACATTATGATGATACTGTGAGTGTCATGTCAATTATCTGCTCATTTGCATTTTTAATGAACTTTTGTTATTAGTGACATAACTCTGAAATTTCTGCACCAAACTTGATCATACGTGCAACAAATATTGATCTGATATATCAAATTTAACTTAGAAGCATTGGGCAGTGTCAAATTAATAAATAGCTCATTTGCATATTTTATGAAGTTTTGTAATTAATCATATAACTCCGATATAACTGCACCAAATGTGATGAAATCTGCTGCAGATACTGATCCGACTGATAACCAACTGTGGTGTAAAGCAGTTAGTAGTGTTAAGTTAATTAATGGTTCATTTGCATATTTTATGAACTTTTTAATCAGGTATATAACTCTGAAATTACGGCACTCAAGTCAGTGAAATTTGGTACAAATATAGATCTGATAAATATATAATTGTACTGGGAAGCATTTGGCGGTGTCAAGTTAATAAATAGCTTATTTACATATTTTATGAAGGTTTGTAAGTTGTCATACATCTCCGAAATAACTGCACCAAATGTGATGGAATTTGCTGCAGATACTGATCCAACAAATATCTGATTGTGGTGTAAAGCATTAAGTTGTGTGGAGATATTTAAGGGTTCATTTGCATATTTAATGGGCTTTGTAATTAGTGATATAACTCCGAAATAACTTCATCAAATGTGATGAAAACTGCTGAATATACTGATCTGACAGATATATGACTGTGTTGTAAATCATTTAGTGGTTTGAAGTAAATTAAGGTTTCATTTGCATATTTAATAAACTTTGTAATTAGGTATTTAACTCTCACGTTACAGCACCAAAGTCAGTTAAATCTGGTACAGATATTGAGAATGATCAATATCAAATTGTACCGAGAAGTATTTGACAGTGTCAAGTTAACAAATAGCTCATTTGCATATTTTATGAAGTTTAGTAATTAGTCATATAACTAATATAAGGTTTGTAAGTTGTCATATAACTCCGAAATAACTGCATCAAATGTGATGAAAACTGCTGCAGATTCTGATCCGCCAGATATCTGATTGTGGTGTAAAGCATTTAGTTGTGTGGAGATAATTTAGGCTTCATTTGCTAATTAAATGAACTTTGTAATTAGTGATATTGCTCCAAAATTACAGCATTAAATTTGATGATACTTGCTACAGACATTGATCTGATGAATATTTAATTCTGCTTTGAAACATTGAACAGTGTTGAGTTAATTAAGGGCTCATTTGCATATTAATGAAATTTGTAATTAGTTATACACATGTATTACTCTAAAATTACATCATTAAAGTTAATGAAAAGTGCTATAAATATTGATCTGATAGATATCTAATTTTCCCATGAAGCATTGAGCAGTATCAAGTTAATTAACAGCTCATTTGCATATTAAATTAAGTTTTGTAATTAGTTATTAAACTCTGAGAGTACTGTGCTAAGTTTATAAAACCTGCTGCAATAGTGATGAAACATATCTGTGAAGCGTACTGTTGTAAAACACGTGAGCACATTCAGTTAACATCTGGATGTTTGTTTGTTTATCCTGGCTTTCCTATGGTTCCAGTTGCATTTAATTTAAATCTGGAACTAAATATGGCCTACGATATTTGCACTTTATACTTAATTATTTACTTCGCAAACTTATGCTACTGATTTAGAAACGGTGTATGACCTTTGCTAATGGAACCTTCATACCTTTCTTACAACTGCAGACTCTGAACCTCCTATGATAACATGCCCAGCAAACCGGCAGGCAGAAGTTGACCATTGGCTATCGGTAGAAGTGTTCTGGTCCTATGATGAAATCAACGTTACTGACAATGCTGATCATGATTTGACAGCAACAAGTGTCGACAGCCCCGGATCTCTCTTTTATCTTGGTGAAACCCTTGTAACTTATACAGCTGAAGACGCTGCAGGAAACCTTGGAAAATGCACATTCAAAGTGACTGTCAAAGGTGAGGTTCGGCATATTGATGAATAAAGGTTTGCCTTATTGTAGTAATCGTAGAATGAGCAGCGAAAACAGGCACTGAGCTCTCTGCGTTTACTTTCTTGTAACTGAGTATATTAACTCATAATATTTGATATTTTATGCTCAGTTCAGCTTTCTCACCTTGTCGACATTAATGATCAATGAAAATCAATCGTACTCTATTATCCCTATTTATTTCCAGGGACAGTGAGGCTTTCAGATGGATTGCTTCCTCATGGAGGCAGACTTGAGAGATTGTACTTCGATGATGATGGAAACTTTGAGGAGTACTGGACATTCTATACAAGAGACTGGACGCGTTCTCTTGCAGATGCTGCTTGTAAGGAGATAGGTAAAATTTACTTAAAACTTTGAAATGAATTAAACTCAAATCGGGGGTGTCAAATTGAATACAGACAGAGGATTACAAAGTGTTGAAATCAGGAAGATAACTCAAATTTAAGTAAAAATTGACAGATCTTGTTGTCAATCTCGTTCATATTGTTTTTCAGTTCTCTATTGCAAACTTGCCTGATATGTTAAGTTTTCTTGATGAAAAACACTAGCACACGCATTCTTGTCGGCCTGAAAAGGGTACTATTTATAGTAACTCAACTTTGAAGAGAAAGTGTATTCTTTTAAAATTATTAATCAACATATACTTCCGTGTCAAAGAATATTTGCTTTGTAGCGATACGACTCAGGCATCAGAATAACTGGACTGGCAATTTATTAATTTTAGGAATCATTTTTCTATCAAACCTTTTATGACACCCAGGGCTAAAATTAAGCATTTTCAATTCTATAGTAGCATTTTGCTACTATAGTAGCATTTTGCTGCCATGGTCTCCTCTTTAGGAATGAACACCGAAAGAAATCTAGTCTTCATGTATGGCTATTATTACCATAAATCAGCTTAAAATTATTAAATAAATCATATATCAGTCACTTATGTAAAATTTAGTTGCCTGTACCACCCACATTCGTACAACTCTTCTCCTCTGACAAGTTCGCATGGATTCACCTTCTTAGTAATACCTTCCGTCAACCCTATTACAGAAAAGTAAGACGAAACAGATAATATTGCACTTCTAGCCCTTTCGACTTGTGAATGTCTTATTCAAGTTTTTATTGCAAGAAATTAGCTGGAACTGTGTTCGCAATGAAACGAGCAATCGAAGGCCAAATTATTATACAGAATGATGCAGTGAATGTGGCAAAAGCTATAGCTACAAAGCGCCCAATGCAAGCATTATTGTCTGGAGTTAATGATTTTGTCAAACCTGATAGAATTGTGTTTAGTCAACACACCTGAGCATATTTTGAGTATACGCGTAATATTGCAATTTTACTTAAGGTTATCCTCTTGGTGCAGCAGTAATATTTCCCATGGCATTTTATGGAAATGGCGAGGGGCAAATTTTACAAACGCATTCGTCATGCATCGAAATATCATTGGTAACTGACTGCACACACATGAAAACACCTAAAGACATCGAGACAGGATCTAGACAGGATGTATCTATTCTGTGCCAAAGTGAGTATCGTTTGCGTGTATTAATAACACTACATCGCTAAAACAGTAATAGCAACAGTAACTCTCATTATCATGCGTGTGCGTGTGTGTACGTACGCACGTGTACGTATCTATGTACTTTCGAATGTATGTATGTATGTATGTATGTATGTATGTATGTATGTATGTATGTATGTATGTATGTATGTATGTATGTATGTATGTATGTATGTATGTGCAATAGCATGCACATATGTATATACAAGTTTACCTACACGTCAACAGTATATAGAAATGTACTGTCAAATATTTTGTTTGCAACACACAGTGCAATATCTAAGTGCACATATCTATTGAACTGCTTATCTGGTTTATTTCTATCATATCATAATATAAAATCGGAATTCTGGCTTTAAAACGTAAAAAAATGAATTTTTCTTTAGCTGTCAGCTGGTAACTGTTCGAACTGTGCTATATTGCGAATATGGCACGGTTGTTTTAACGCTACGACCAATATGATCGCAATGTCTGCGCGATCAATATACTGCTGTAATACAATTTAAACGCCAAAGTCCCCTATGAAGGGGGATGGAATTATTATAAGAATATAAAAATGTAAAAGATCCATGGCAGGGGTAAGATCACTCGATTTGCTCCGAGATTTCCAGGAATTCGATTTGTGAATGGCGTTAATTTCCATCAAGTCTCACTCCTTACATCTGTGAATTTATAGTGAATGCCTTTATGTCGAAAAGACGTTACAAAAAACATGGCTTTTTGATTCAGAGAACGTATATTTCCACAAAGCGTGGTCCTAGAATGTCAATTTGATCTCGGTTCTAAATGTTAATGTATGCTGTCAATCATGATTACTCAAATTCAAATTGCAATCTAAGTGATCTTGATCCCTGCTGAGCAAAATTTATCAAACGTACGGACTTATCACTTAAAATCACTATTATGAATACGCATACACAACAACAACATACAACACGATGACAGACATGTAATTAATGAACACGCAAGAAACGGGTTTCTCTTTTTGGAGTGATTGGTGATCCTGAAAAAACCGTTTCGTTTGTGGACGTGTAAAAGTTATGAACAGTGAGAGTCTTCATATATCGTTTTGAAGGCATTCGAAATTTCATTTTTTCCTTCTGACATCAAAACTGAATCTTTCTCACATAAAGTGAGAAATTACCTTCGGCGTCGTGACTGGGTTGACATTGTTTATATCAGTTGATTCAAGAAAGTTGAGATGACTTGAAATTTCAGCGTCGATAACATCGTTACCACTCTCACTGGCTACATCAACATTGCGTTGTTTTATCATCGACACTCATCAATGACAGTCGCGGCCCTGCTCAGCTGACCCGGGGGACTCATCAGCCTCATTAACTTTCTTTGCGAATGTATTTCAAAATACTTTGCTGCTCATTTAGCTTCCTTTTTTGAAGCTTTCATGCACATACATCGTGAAAACAGGGTATATGTTATTCAAATATGCATGCTTATCTACGGAACTACTGACAACTTTTACACTACATCTCAGTAATATGTCGTTTGCATATTACGAACGGTTGTCGGTGTTTTCCGAGGTTACCAATCTGACTCCGAGGTAACCGGATATGCAGCCCGCAATTGATTCGGGTCATGCCGCTACATGGCAAGCTCTAATTGGGGATCGTAATGTTTTTTGCATGTCTCTTTGTTAATTTTTCCATGCTTTTTTATAGCCGTCGCAAGTTGAGCGCGGCCCGGCGTTTTTTTAACCGGTGACAGGCTATTATCTATATCACTGCTCACAAAAACCGATAAAGCTAAAGACAGTACTAGTAGGGTAGGTGATTCTAACTCATGATTGGTATAAAACATCACAATCTGCTCCCCTTATTGTTTATGTCTAGCGCGCGTGCTTGTACATAACACGAGACGCTCAGGACTAGATTTGAACTCAATACAGAACCCGAGGAAATTCTCTCTTGAACTAAGCAAGGCGACGTTCATTTTATCTTTCTTCCGAAGCTCGTAATATGTCTATTTCAACGGTTAGCTACCATCAGAGCGCCTCTACATTCAAATTCCCCGCTCGCTGCTGTTGTAAGAATGAAATCGCTTCATGTTGAAAGCCGGCGTTGAAAACCAGTCACGTCGGAAATCGCAACGGAATATGCACAGAAGATCGACTTAGACGCAAAACGATAGCATACATGAATTTAGAGATGTATTGATAGCCATGCGTCGTTGCTGGTGTATTGAATAAATTGTATGAGGGAAATTCGTTTCCGAACTCGGCGATGCGACCTTTCCGTTTAAGTTGTGGTATGCTTGTTGATAATCTGTGCTATGTTAAATAAATATTCATGTCAACAGGTCTTGTTTAATGCAGCAATTGTTATAGAAACATTCGTTTTCAATTCAATTGGAATTCCCATGTTGAGGTTACATTTGTATCATACATTAAAACGATTTAGTCGTGACAAATAATACGGTGTCCATTTGTTGAAAAAGTCTTATCGCCCAAAACTAACATTTGCTCCTTCATTTTATTCTAATTTCACAGGTGGCGCCCGACTTGTCGGTGGTTCAACACTTTATGAAGGCAGGGTGGAAGTTTACTATGATGGAATGTGGGGTTCTGTGTGTGACGATGATTGGGATATTTATGATGCAACTGTAGCATGCAGACAGCTTGGTAGGTATTCTAAGGCAATGTCTGTTAAGTGTCCAGATTTCAATATAAACTTAAAAGTGCTTCAGTGATACCAGCATGTAAAGGACAAGGAAAAGTCTAGTTTAGTTCTAACTTATAATGCCCATGCAACTTAAGGTAGTATGCACCTCGAAAGTGAAAGACTTAAACTTTTGATCAAACTTTCCTAAATAAAACTTTCAATCGTTATCATACCAAATCAACAATGAAAATCAGGGATCACAGTGCTAGAGTGGAACTAGCGAAACAAATTAACCCAATGTTTTGAGATATTTGAAATTCAAGACGGCCATCATCCATGTTTTAACTCTATCGGGAGAAAATTAAATTTTGGATTTAAAAAAAATATAAAAAAAAAATTTGAAATTATGATGGCATGTGCAACATTCGTTTTGGGGACATTTTTTTGCCTATTTTGGTCAAAAATTATGATCCCTAAAAATCTACTACGTTATTACACAATATTGATTGCATACGTAACGTATATCTCTGCATAAGGTACATTCCAATACGTTGATATGCGTAGCGTATTTCTATGCTGATCATACACAATACAGATCATTGCACACTAAGTGTACACTGTAGTTTTGCATTTTAATAGTATACATACGTGTATACTTAATGTATTTGACACATGTACAGCATCAGTATATGTGTATATATTGTATATAAACGAATTTACCAAGTGAGAACTTAAGTACAAGGGTACGCCCTAACCCTAAAACAGGCCAACATTCTAAGGGTAAAAGTAGTCTCATGATTACCAGATGCATGTAACGTGAGAGAGAGAGAGAGAGAGAGAGAGAGAGAGAGAGAGAGAGAGAGAGAGAGAGAGATTTTCTGCTTGGCGTAGATTTAACTTTCAATGCTTTTTATATGCTGACATCAATTCCCCTCTGAGCGTATATATCCAAGATATTTCGAAGGGACTAGGCGCTTCTTCTCTATTTGGTCCACTGCAATCACTGATCTCGAACTGCCACTGTCAAGTTCAGAACTCAGTACGTCCTTGCATGACAAAATAGTAATTATGTAACAATTATACAATAGTTTCTGGAGCATGTCCAAATGCCAGGGTGCCCTCTAGTGGAGCTGGCACCCTACTGTTTTCTACTGATTCCGTGGTTTATGGAGTCTAGTTTCTTTATTCAAAATGAATTTATTAATTGCCTGTAAATTTTATTACTTTTTGCTGTTTTTCTTTACCTGTCACTTGGAAATTATTCATTGTATGAGGCTTCCAGTTAAAGTATATTTGGTTCAGTTCGGTTGTTATTTCTAAAAAGCGAAAGGTGGTTCTGTATACGTTTGTACAGAGTGTCACCTGTTTCTCCTATTTTACACAAGCAGCATGATATTGCGTACACAAGGTCGATGGATTTGCAGTTAATGTGGTGGCTTACATTGTAACACGTCAACTCGTGTTGGTAGCTAGATGTATAAAACTTAAATAACTGATATAATTACTTTGTACTTGAAGTAATAAGAGTAATAAGTATGCTCATGTCAAAATGTAAATTGAGGTAAATTTTGAGAGCGTGACTTGCAGGGCATTTAGTCCCAGTGAGATGAAGTTTACAAAACCATCGTTCCTGTAATATTTGTACAAACTTTTGAGAACCACGGTGGCAGCAGATGTTATTTGACTGATGTATACTAAATTGTGATTGACAATGGATTAGTTCAAGTCTTTGCCACGAGGGAACATTATATAGATATTCAACAATCTGCATCGATCTTCTGTATTCATTAACTCGTAGTACTCCGCAACCAGAAATTGATAACTAAAAGACGAACCTTGTGCTCCATGATCATTCCGCAGTTGATATTACCACAATGTGAATCAAATTATCATGAACATTATGGATACATTTTCCAAAAGTTAACTTTATACAGCTGCATTGCCGATACTTGTGCTAGGTCGTAGGAATTTTCGCAAGATAGCAAAGCGTACGATGAATATCAATGAGAGTGTTTTGTTCTCATGTACTTTTAACTCCAGGTTTCCCTCTCGGAGTATCAGAAGTAAAAAAGAATGCATACTTTGGGCGAAATGCAGTTGGTCCGATATGGTTGTCAGGACTAAGCTGCAATGGGGGTGAACGAAGCCTAGCCGATTGCATGACAACACGGAACTATGGAATAAATGATTGTAAAATTGAAAAAACAGCTGGTGTGGTATGCCAAGGTATTTTTACGAAGAGCTTATAAGATAATACCGACACATCTAATTCGCTTATGATTCTTGAAAAGTCGAAGATTGAATCTAATTATCTTAAGCCTATATTGTTATAAGGGTTAATGTAACAAATATGAAGTGTTTTTCAAGCTCATTCATTATTCACATGTGTTCACAGGTTTTGTTACAAAGTAATAATAATGATTGAGCTTTGTAGTGTGAGTAACACTGGATAAACATTTAACGTCATGAACAAATTTAATGGTGTCGGCCAACAATTAAATCTGAAATTTTGACAAAATGGTTTTTCACGTTCAAGACTGGTTTATTTAAATTTTATATTACACTATAATATCTGTTAATATTAAATTCAAATCCACTATCTTATATTAAAAAGGCCCAAGGATGTTTGAAAGAGAATAAATATTTCATGTGTATACAGCATTCATATCCATGGCAATAATTGTATTGCTTGCCAATTACTTAAAAGTACATTATAACGCATTTTCTCAATATTTGTATTGAAAGGTCACGTCAGACTGTCGGATGTCAGCAAAGGAATAGTAGAAGTCTTGTACAGAGGAAGATGGGGGAAAGTATGCCATGATTCGAACTGGGATCTCTCCGAGGCAGATGTGGTTTGCAGAGAAATAGGCAAGTTTGAATATTTTTATTTACTTCGTTTGTTTCTCGAGAGATTTTTCAGCCATTGTTGATAGCAATAGCAACAGCTTGCATATTTTCAGCCATATTAATACAAAATAGTTTCGATAGCAGACACTTGATAAAATCGCAAGCTTAACAACCACTAGGAATTTTACACCAGGCATGTGACCGCAATTAGTAAGATAGACGGCGTTACTGCTTTCTTCGTATTTATTCCCAAAACGGTTATCAGGGATCTGTTTCCTTAACGCCAAACAAACATCAATTTCTAAAAGTTTTCAGCAAAATTACAAATTGCCAACACTCACCGAAAGCCTGCATATTAGGAACTCACCACGACCAGAAGTCCGCTCAAAATTCACCAAGATTTTGCCTTTTTTCTAGCTTTACCCGACATGACTACCCAAAGACCGCAATTTTTCTGGCGTAAAACTGTTGGTCGAGGCTCAGTACAGCACGTAACTGCAGTGACATGATCGATGACCTCTAAACTTCTAAAGACAAACTGAGATTATGTTCGGTATCTGCATCCTATGAAAAACAGCATATCCTAGGAGAGAACTTTTTCCCAGGTTAAAGTTTAATTTCAGTTATGTGAGAATGGCAATGTCCAGAAGACGAACGGTGGTCATGTTTAGCAGTTGAGAGGTCACGGATCACGTCACTGTAGAGACGTGCTGCAGTGTGCCTCGACCAACAGTTTTACGCTTGAAAAATGGCGGTCTCCGGGTAGTCATGTCGCGTAAAGCTGGAAAAAGGGCGATATTTTGGTGAATGTTATGCTGATTTCTGGTCATGGTGAGTCCCATTAACCAAGCTGTCGATGAGTGTTGGCGATTTGTAATTTGGATGGAGACTTCTCGAAATATCGTCGAACAAACGCGCAAGGAGTGCTTGCGGGCGAATTTGGACATTAGTCTATAGAAGTTCCCATAGCTATGGTTGCAGAGTTAAAAGTCGTAAAAGTCAAAAACAGCCTGTAAAAAGCAAGAATCCCGTCTGTAACCACCACAGCTCTGTCCCCACAGCTACATAAGCTTATCAAGCAACTACACAAAATGGCCTAAAACTTATTTTCCAAGATTGCATAATATAATTTTGTCTTAATTATGTTTTCTACTCTTGAGTGCCCGAAAAAGTATCAGAGATACACTTACCTTAGTCAAGACTAACAACTCAGACTGACTTTCTAACAATAGAATTGATCACAGAAAGGCACCAGTATTTAGGTCTTAATCAATATAATGTCATCGACTGTTTAAAAGCTGTGCAATTCAGATTAAATTCTAGATTATATAGAGGCTTTAATGAGGAAAATAGTAGAAAAATGTTAATTTTTATTTGGTACCATGCAGGTATTCGGTCTTTTTAAACAACGATTCTGTGCAAAAACCTCAAGTTTTTATTGCCTTGATATGCTTATCAACTTGTAATTGTTATTTACACAACGAATGATGACATAATGATTTGTACCGAGAAAGGGAAAACATATTTTTGAGAGATTATTCAAATTTGTATCGTGCCATTCTCATGTACACGACGAGTACAGAGTCCAAATACCAGCACTTACCAATATTTAGGTTTTCAGGAATACATACGTTGATGTGGTTAAATGTTAATTGTTTCAGCTAATGCAGGGACATTAAAGCCTTTTTATGTCGAGAATATCAATATCACAGTTAAGCTTTAGCTTAGGTAGCATGACAAGCACATTCTTGCTCTTTTTAATTTAAGGATTCACCAGTGGCGCCAAAAGTGCAACCGGGTCAACAGGCAGCGACAGAGGATACGAAAGCTGGATGTCTGAAGTTCACTGTAATGGACAAGAATCAAGCATATTTCATTGCAAATCCAAAACACCATTCCAATATACTTCCTGCAGCAACGTTGCAGTTGTTACTTGCAAAGGTGCGTTATTCCTGTTTGCTTTAATAATTTGAAATTGAGTGTTGGGGTAAATAGCAAGGATCATACCTAACATCACATGGCCTGGTTGACATTCTTTAGCTCGTGTTATTTGTCTACAAAATGAAAATACAAGAAATTTCAACAATTGCGAAAAACTTGATGCTTGGAATTACCGTAGTTGGCTTGTTTTTATTTCAATTTATAAATAAAAGCTAACTCTCTGTAATATATCGAAGCTTAGAGTTGGCGACAATAAGGATATAAGACACTCCTGTCTTTTTTGGTGACGTATTGATGGAATGTTCGCAGTATCTATGTCGATCTCCTCTTCAAAATTTTCATATTTAGAGGAACAGAGTGTATATAAATTTGCATTATAGTTCAAAACCGAATAATTTTTGTTTGAATTGATAATTCAGCCTTAATTACGGTTCAGCTTTAAATATAACAGTATCTAAACTTTGATGACCACCGTTTTATTGAATAGCTTTCTAATAACTATTACAGTCGAATCAGTGCGTCTTGTAGGTGGCAATACACCATATGAGGGGAGACTGGAAGTTCTCATGAACAACACATGGACCACTGTTTCAAGGCATTCTTTTACAAAAGAAAATGCCAAAGTTGTTTGCCGGGAAATGGGTATGTATGACTAATATATTTACAGGGAAGAACGAGTGAAATGACAGCATGTTTAAAACTATGATGTCACCAAAAATGAATATAAATGACTTACTTTGTTTTACGTGTTGTATAAAAATGCTCTTCAGGTGATACGTGCCTCAAAAAAGGAAAGCCTTCGACTTATGGTTAAACCTTTTCAGAAAAGTTTTCTTTGTTTCAAAATCAAGAGTACAAACCGGGGTCACCGTGCACAATCTGGGACTAAAAAAACAAATTACATAATAAATATTCCCCACACTTGACATTCAAAATGGCATCAACTTTTTCAGGAACAACAAGACACTTTTACTTTTTATACTATCTATTTGTTAATTTATTTGTCTGTTTTATACTATGTATTTGTTGATATTGATAATAGGATTCCTCACGGACGATGTACAAGTTTTACCAGCAAAGTACTTTGGCCATGGCTCCGGGCAAATGAGCATGTCAAATGTTCACTGTCAAGGAAATGAGAGGAGTCTCTTCAGCTGTGATTATACAACGGATTCTCCATTGGGCATCAATATCCACGCCGATGATCTTGGAATAATCTGTTCTGGTATGCAGCTGTTGAAGTTATTTTCTGCAAAATACTCTATGTACATATATGACATGTGACAAATTGGTTTCCCTCGAGGTAGTTCAAAGGAAAAAGCAGTCATTATTGCAATTATAGTTGAAGGTATAAAATATTTTGTGCTTCGGTTTCATTGATCACAATTAGGTATTTCTGAATGGACGACAGACATTTCTCACCTTAGGCAAAAATCAGGTAAAAGAGTGTGTTCATTGAAACTTTGCTTTTTAAACTTGAACATTTGATTTGTACGTTTGAGAAATTCATTTGATCAAAATGAAATCCACAAGTTAGCCAGTATGTGGCTTATAAACCAAAGTTTCTATCAAAAACTCAAAGTTTATTAACGTTTTGTGAACTATAACAACGTTTGTACATCAGTTGGGAAGAACAAAAGCTAGTTCCCAGGAGGCATGAACGATGTCGCAACTGAGGTCTTTATATCCACTATATAATACTTAGGGTAACATGTCAGTCCACTACCTTATCTGATTACAGGTGAAACAGATCCACATAATGTCTTCAATATCCAGTCACAATGTGCATTGAGAGACGCCTTCTTAACACTGCTCGAAAGGAACCCATGAATTTCTTTGTCAGGAAGCCAATTCTCATCTTGTTTGTAAATAAACGACACAAACACACACATAATATATAATATATATAATATATATATATATATATATATATATATATATATATATAATATCGAAGTATACAGATGTCCTCGTCGGAAGTTACAGATGTCCTCATATATCAACAGGTGCAGTCAGGCTACACCCCAGAAACACATCAAATAATCTAATGGTGGAAGGAAATGTGCAGAAATACGGCAATTCCGGTTGGCAAAATGTTTGGGTCCAATATTGGGCACAGGCTGATGCTGAAGTTCTCTGTAGGGAGCTTGGTAAGAAACATTTACCCTAACTCGCGTTTCATTACCTTTACACTTCAACTTGTACAATATGTAACAGTATAATTCAAAAGTATGTGCAAACAAATAACGGTGTAAGGCAAGCGAAGTTGAACGTCAATTCTTAAATGAGTACATGATAAGGAGGCGTAAAAATAGCATGTCAACCAGTGATACCACACACAATAGTTACAGAAATAATAATTGGTTTTTATACAGCGCACATATTCACAGGTTGTGCTAAAGACGCTTTGCACTAAACTTATTATTTCTCCCGGTCTCTGGACCTAACGTGATACTACTCAACTCCCTTAGGAGCAAACAACAGGTCACATGTACAGCTCAATCAGCGCATCAGAGCTAAGCGCACACATTACCACCCCTGTTCTACCAGGTACCCATCACTGAAGGGTAGGGGGAAGCAATGAGGAATGAAGTGCTTTGCTCAAGTACACAACACCATGGCCATGCCGGGGTCAGAACTCGCCATCCTGAGATCATGCCTCCACTGCTGTAGCCATGCTGACCCATGATGCCCCTCCAAAGAAAATTAACAACAGAGACAAATACAGCCTTGTAACAGAAACTTACGATATAAAACATGTCGATGACTGTATCACTCCTATTTGTAACAATCAACCCCATTTTTAACTCCAAATAAGGGCTTCGAGGAACACGGGTATTTCTGGTTGCCAAATACGGAAATAAAATGTTGAGTCTTGAAATGTTTTCCCATGGTATTTTTTTGTCTAGTTTTAGCAATCATTCTGCCGTTCGCACGGCGCTGGCACTGTGCACTGTCTACCCCCGAACAGGTAGTGAGTACGTGGCATGACAGCGATGTCGCGCACGCGCGACGACTGTTGACATGGTTACTCAGGGTAAACAAACAAAATGGCGTTTCCTCTCCGCGCGAGCTCAGTGTCGTACGACGATCGAAATCTGGATAGATTTAAAGCTGAGCACAGTTTTTGATCGGTTACAATTGTAATAGCACATGGCACCTTAAAAGGTTCCTCCTGTATGGCGTTTTTGTGTCCCGGTGTCTTTATTCTTTGGGTTCATTGAGATATGGACGACTTGCAGCGATGTCTCGCGTGATGTTGACTTTGTCGTTTACTTTATGAATGAAGCCTGTTCACATAAACATTCTGATATTTATGCGCAAGGCGTAATAAAGTTAAGCCTCAAAATTTAAGGTTTTTCGTTCTATTTGTAAAATTATGGGCATGGGTATATGATAAATCGGTTATTACTCATTCTTATACATGCTATGTCTGTAATTGCCATTCTATTGTTTAGACGGTACTAATATGAACCCGTATTTTAGCTAGTGAAAATACGAATTATTTTTCACTGTAGCCGAACTACTTACAGCTACGCGTACGCGTGCCCTTCGCTGGGATGTTCACATACATGTAAAACTGCTGAGCGAATTAGACTGTGACACTCCGAAACGTCATTGTGAATGTGATTATGGTCAAAATGTTGTTGTTTGAAGTCAGTTCATGGGCATTGTACTTAGATACAAGTACAGTTGTACCTAAAACATACAAACGAACGCATTGAATGTGTGTGTGTTTTGCCCACCCGACACCTGTCATTGTTCACGGCCAGTCATATACGGTGGTGTATTCATGTCGTCTGCTCTGCGCTGCCAAAGATTACGATCTCGGTTGACAGAACCACCATATGAAAAGTTTCATGTTGACGAGTTTAAGTATCTGAGTGGTGAATTACATCGTTTACAGCCCTAAATGAGCCTCAAAAATCCAACCGCACTGAAAATACTCGAGACAGACAAGGTGCACATAT
>LD345296.1:51870-79626 GCA_001465055.1 Ptychodera flava | reverse complement strand
TATATATAAATAATACCGAAGTATACAGATGTCCTCGTGGGAAGTTACAGATGTCCTCATATATCAACAGGTGCAGTCAGGCTACACCCAAGAAAGACATTAAATAATCTAATGGTGGAAGGAAATGTGCAGAAATACGGCAATTCCGGTTGGCAAAATGTTTGGGTCCAATATTGGGCACAGGCTGATGCTGAAGTTCTCTGTAGGGAGCTTGGTAAGTAACCTTTACCCGAACTCGCGTTTCATTACCTTTGCACTTCAACTTGTACAATATGTAACAGTATAATTCAAAAGTATGTGCAAACAAATAACGGTGTAAGGCAAGCGAAGTTGAACGTCAATTCTTAAATGAGTACATGATAAGGAGGCGTAAAAATAGCATGTCAACCAGTGATACCACACACAATAGTTATAGAAATAATAATTGGTTTTTATACAGCGCACATATTCACAGGTTGTGCTAAAGACGCTTTGCACTAAACTTATTAGTTCTCCCGGTCACTGGACCTAACGTGATACAACTCAACTCCCTTAGGAGCAAACAACAGGTCACATGTACAGCTCAATCAGCGCATCAGAGCTAAGCGCACACATTACAACCCCTGTTCTACCAGGTACCCATCCCTGAAGGGTAGGTGGAAGCAATGAGGAATGAAGTGCTTTGCTCAAGTACACAAAACCATGTCCATGCCGGGGTCAGAACTCGCCATCCTGAGATCATGCCTCCACTGCTGTAGCCATGCTGACCCATGATGCCCCTTCAAAGAAAATTAACAACAGAGACAAATACAGCCTTGTAACAGAAACTGACGATATAAAACATGTCGACGACTGTATCACTCCTATTTGTAACGATCAACCCTATTTTTAAAACCAAATAACCAAATTTGTAATAGGTTACCTATTTGTAACACTAACCCAATTAGAAACAAAAGTTAACCCTATTTGTAATTTGAAAGTTTAGTGACTAGAAAAAAATAGTGCATGGTAAATACCCAATTTTGACATTATTTTCTTCTTAAGCATATTGCAATTGGTAAATAACATCCGTTTATCATATACCCATGCCCATATTGCTACATTCTAGTCACGTTCACCGTAAAATATCAGCCGTGATATTTCACGGTAAACGTCGAGATATGCACGATGAACGTCATCAGTTTTGGATTTTTCCAGAACTACATTAGCAGTTTGTTGAAAAACAACGTAAACAAAAAAATGTCTGCCGCTCCCCGCCTGGGAAGCGATGTCGCCGACGTAAAAACTTGAAGGGCTTCGAGGAACACGGGTACTTCTGGTTGCCAAATACGGAAATAACATGTTGAGTCTTGAAATGTTTTCCCATGGCATTTTTTTGTCTAGTTCTAGCAATCATTCTGCCGTTCGCACGGCGCTGGCACTGTGCACGGTCTACCCCCGAACAGGTAGTGAGTGCGTGGCGTGACAGCGATGTCGCGCGCGCACGACGACTGTTGACATGGTTACTCGGGGTAAACAAACAAAATGGCGTTTCCTCTCCGCGCGAGCTCAGTGTCGTACGACGATCGAAATCTGGATAGATTTAAAGCTGAGCACAGTTTTCGATCGGTTACAATTGTAATAGCACATGACACCTTAAAGGGTTCCTCCTGTATGGCGTTTTTGTATCCGTTGTCTTTATTCTTGGGGTTCATTGAGATATGGACGACTTGCAGCGATGTCTCGCGTTATGTTGACTTTGTCGTATACTTTATGAATGAAGCCTGTTCACATAAACATTCTGATATTTATGCGCAAGGCGTAATAAAGTTAAGCCTCAAAATTTAAGGTTTTTCGTTCCATTTGTAAAATTATGGGCATTGGTATACGATAAATCGGTTATTACCCATTATTATACATGCTATGTCTGTATTGCCATTCTCCTATTGTTTAGACGGTACTAATATGAACCCGTATTTTAGCTAGTGAAAATACGAATTATTTTTCACTGTAACCGAACTACTTACAGCTACGCGTACGCGTGC
The DNA here is from genome assembly GCA_001465055.1 of Ptychodera flava. Lineage (NCBI taxonomy): Eukaryota > Metazoa > Hemichordata > Enteropneusta > Ptychoderidae > Ptychodera > Ptychodera flava. The sequence goes on along the minus strand of LD345296.1, from coordinate 77,623 downwards.
CCTTCGCTGGGATGCTCACAAACATGTAAAACTGCTTTGCGAATTAGACTGTGACACTCCAAAACGTCATTGTGAATGTGATTATGGTCAAAATGTTGTTGTTTGAAGTCAGTTCATGGGCATTTACTTAGATACAAGTACAGTTGTACCTAAAACATACAAACGAACACATTGAATATGTGTGTGTTTTGCCGACCCGACACCTGTCATCGTTCACGGCCAGTCATATACGGTGGTGTATTCATGTCGTCTGCTCTGCGCTGCCAAAGATTACGATCTCGGTTGACAGAACCGCCATATAATAAGTTTCATGTTGACGAGTTTAAGTATCTGAGTGGTGAATTACATCGTTTACAGCCATAAATAAGCCTCAAAAATCCAACCGCACTGAAAATACTCGAGACAGACAAGGTGCACATATTATATTTCCGATTTGTACCTGTCACTGAGATTCACAGTTCATGATAGTTGTCTGGTGACACCGTTGCGGGTTCCGGAGACAATGCAAGATACTAAGGAAAGTAAAACTTTCGTTTAGGTTGTTGTGAAAGAAATTTAGTTCTATTTGGGCAAGCCAGTAACGAGAATATGCGAGCAGACGAAGGAAATACCCTTAAAATGTTTTATTCGTACAGCAACATAACCATAATCATGAACGAGTTACGACGCTACAGCTTACAGTGTACTCACTTCACGTTTTCCCTAATCCGCTCACAAATTCCTTTCTAAGATGGTAATTCGGCATATTTGACGACTGAGGACATGTGTAATTCTTAGACATGAACTGACTGGTACAGCCATTATATCCACTGTGCATTTATAAGCATAGATGACGCAGAGCTGCTTGCTTTATGCTCTCGGCTGCTCGATCGAGTTTGAAATCGAACGTTGGCGCGGCTCGAGTATTTTGACCCGATTTTGGCCGGCCTCATAACTTTCGCGAATGGATGAGTTTATGTTTCAAAACACGAAAACACACTCCTTTTATACACTCAAGCCTATTTTTACATCCCCCGCCATTTCAAGCCAAAAATAAATCTTCTTCAAAGTGTGAAAACCTGTGTCGACATCTTAATATTTAAATTGTTCGCTTTAAAAGTGTGCCCTAAACCCTCCTTTGAAGTGGAATGGCCCAACAGCGGAATAATATCAAGAAGTGATACGGTTGTAATCACTCCTCAGCAACCAACTTTTTATCAGTACAGCGATGAGCAAGCAAGGTCGATTTTAGTTGATTTCGTCGCTAATTTCGGAACATCGGTAGGAAAACAGTCATAACCAAAGCATGCATGTATGATAAACGGTTTATTACGATACGAGTGATGTGTCCGCATTTTGACTCGTTGCTTCGCAACTCGTCGTCGTGTAGTAACGTCTAAATATCGCCTGTTCCTTGTGTCGTATCAGCATTCGTGTCATTTGTACTTCGTCAGACACTCGACTTCGTATCGTGTCTGACGCAGCACAAATGACACTCGTGCTGATACGACACAGGAACAGGCGATATTGGGTAATAACCTCTAAAAATCTGTTTGATTTGCTTCAATAGAAGGAAACCATAGTTATCATGTATTCTTCCGGTCAAAAATACTAAATTACCAGAAAAAATCTATTTAAAGTTATCCAATTCTATGACGTCATATTTCATACTACAAACTTATGCATATTATAAAGCTCAGGTTTCTGAAACTACAACGTATACGCATTTCAGGCCAGTTTACTTAATCAAGGTAAAAATGTTGTTCCTCCTCCCCCAGCTTTTCCACACCCCATACAGATACACACATTTCAAAATTGACTCCTGAGAAGTAGTATGCAACATGGATTCAATACCGATGTTTTCGAATCATGCGTTTTTAGGTTTCTTATCTGAAGTTCACGGTGATCTCTGCAGCGATTGTAACTTGCCATCTTCTACCACACATGCTCTGCAATGTACGGGTATGGAGCCAAGTATCAGGAACTGTAGCAACCAAATTGGAGTTGGTTTGAAGGAAAAAGCCTGTGCAGGTTCGTTATGTAGATTTTAGGCGATATCAATGATGCTTGTTACTTACAATTTGATTACAAGTCCGTAATCCAAGATATTGCGGCTAAATAGCCAAATACCAAAGGGCGACGCGCTGACTTCCAACATTTAGTAATGATCAAAGCAAGACTATAATCAACGGTGAAGGCGGAGTTTGGAACGTTGGCTCTCAAGAAGGATAACGTGGAGAAAAGCCTGATTACTAGTTACTCCGGCCCTGATTGTTATTTTCCCTATATCCTCAGCTCCTTCCCTGTTATGCAATAGCTTAAGAAGTGTGTGTCAATAATTGAAAATTTTCAGTCTATAATTTATATAACGGTACTCATTTTCGCTTTCACTTTACTGCTGTATACTTTCAGTGCCCGAACTGAGACTCACTGGAGACGAGTCAAAAAACCGGGGTAGGCTTGAAGTAAAAGTAAATGGCATATGGGGAAGAGTCTGCGCACGTCAGTGGAACATTGAAACTGTGAAGTTAGTGTGCAGCCAGTTAGGTGAGTTAGCATTTTAAAAAGTAAGAGTGTTCCCCTAGTGATCATTGTTTGATTATTGAACAACACTCATGCACATTATGGTGTTATGTACAAAGCGCCCCTTGAAATTACATATATTTGTTTCAGACAAGTATCTGACCCTTCCGAACAAGAAATTCTCTGCAAAACTAAGAACTTGTCTATTCCCATCAAGGAATTTATTTTCCAAAGGTCTGGATATTGATAAATATTATGATGTTGTATATTTTGACCATTGCTTACAAAGAGATCGGACGGCATCAAATTTGTCCTCGGTACAAACGTAGTGTTTGAATTGAAGCTTGTGCGATCGACAAAAGGTATTGTACCAGAAGTCTTGAAAAGTGTCACTGCGATTTTGATTGAGAATCTAGATTAATCCATTGTCGAACACCTTTCAGAGTCTGTAACAAGAACACTAGGATACATATAAGGAATCTGAGATACACCTTCACGGTTCCTTATGCTGTCAATCATTGATGCTAAGCCAAACCGGAAGCAGCACAACATTTCTATAGGCGAAAAAGAAACCTTACTTTTTAGAAGTTTTTCATATTTTCTTTAATGCAATCCTTATGTAAACAGTTATTACAATATACAAATCATGGCATTAGCAAACATGCACACTTTCGGAAAATATATACTTTAAAGGATTTACGAGCTGATTTTTTAAAAAAGAAAAAGACGACCCAGTAATTGGTTAACGACTTTTCGTCATTATAAGTGGCAAAGGATTACGTTACACATAACGCCAATGTCACTGAAGCACAACTGACGGTGATTGAAGGTGCATTTATGCTGTTAGAGTTTAAATTAATTTGTGGGATTTCAAATGAGAAACGTTTGCGCGCATTATTACCCAAATTCAATCAGCCAATGTCAAAAGATGAAGCATACGCTATTTCAACTGGCTATTTGTGTAGTACTGAATAAAGACCTCGACAAAGATTGTGACAATAGCAGGCGATAATTTCTGATTTGTTGTTAGCATCCTTCAGTAACAGATATTGTTTTCGCAAAACTGTTTGCAGGGGTCAGGGAAAAGGGCAGCAGTGACATAAATAGCACAAAATTTCTGTCGCTGAAGTCAATATTTATTTTTGTAAACCAGATATGAACTGAAAATGCTCACGTGTTTCATTCTATATTGCAGTTGTGTGTAAATTTGAACTTTTTCTACATGTTTGAAACTTCATTAAAACTGCTTATGATCAACATCATGAATAATATTCACCATAGATTAATTCTACATGTCATTAAGTATACAAATATGTAATTAACTGAAATTAAAATACTTTCTTTGACTGCTGTCGTTGTATAACCTCTTGATGTAACAAGTGCAATGGCCTTTGGTCAAGTCCACTAAACTGTGAAAGTTCATTAGATATGTAAATTATAAATTACCTGACATGAAAATGCCAAATGACTTTCATATTGTTTTAACCTAGTATCATTAATGTACATTGCATGTTTCACCAACTTTGATCAAGTAATTCCTGGTATACATCCCTAATTAGGAAAGTTCATTAAATATGCAAATCAGGAATTGGTTGACGTAAAAATGCTAAATGACTTTGAATAATGTTGTATCATAGTATCTTCAGTGTACATAGCAAGTTTCGTCAACTAAGGTCTGCTCAATCAATCTATATATCCTTACTTAGGAAAGTTTATTAAATATGCAAATTAAGAATTGGCTGATGTAAATATATTTCAAGACTTTCAATAATGTTGTATCATAGTACTTTAAATATAGATTACAAGTTTCATCAACTTTGGTCAAGTCAGTTCGGATAAATATCCTTAGTAAGGACAGTTCATTAAATATGCAAATGAGGAATTGGCTAAGTAAAAGTGCTCAATGACTTTGAATAATGTTGTATCATTGTATCCTTAAGGTGGCACTCCCACTTGGTAACATTTTTAAAGCACATTTTTTTAATGCCAACGGTCGATATTTGACGTGGCGACTGCGCGCGGATCGCGAGATATCGATAAAAACATGCCTTCAAAAATATAAAAGTTTGAATTCCGGTGGCCCACCTAAATTCAGCTCTCGAACATCGAATGTTCGGCACTGGGGCCATTGTCAACTGAGCTATGGAGTACGAGTCTACGCTTACGCTACTGTATGCCACAGTACCACTCGCGTCGGTGATAGGTCATGCCCCCTGGGGGAAAGCCTAGTCTTACTGACTCTGAGAAAAAACGGAAAACAAAGTTTGATTCCACCAGAATTTGCATAGATGACTAGCACAGTTACGTGCGGTTGATACATAGCGGCCGCCGAGTGGTATGCATAGACGCATACCACGCGCGCGGCGTACTGTGTGGCAGACGACAAAATGTAGTCATCGGAGGCGGCTAATATTTGACACGTAAAAACTTATGTTTATGTGGTATTGGTTAAAAATATAGTACAACTGATTTAGAATAATGAAAACGACAGAAACTAGGGAGAAGTTTTACAAAACTTACCGGAGGTATGGCATAGTGCTGTATATAAAGTCTTTGCAGTGGGAAGTAAATTAATTGCGTCGTTCGAACTTATTGTAGACTCCCTAGAATATCGTCAATCAGCACAACAACAAACCTCCGGCGGATTTCGGGTCAAAATCAGAAACGATCGTAAAACTTCGGGATGTGAAAAATACGCTCGGGAAATGATATGTTTTTATCGATATCTCGCGATCCGCGCGCAGTCGCCACGTCAAATATCGACCGTTTGCATTAAAAAATGTGTTTTAAAAATGTTACCAAGTGGGAGTGCCTCTTTAATGTACAAAGCAAAAAATTATCTTATCGCTGCATGAGCTTCAAATAACTACTTGCCAAAAGTCCACAAAGAATTTTCTACGAGAGGGGAATTAAACTAGGTCTTTTACTTCTGTGAAACCGCTGCTGTGATATCCAGTTGCACAGGTGGTCACGTGATATGAAATAGAACTGAAATACGGAGCATTATGCTGCAGCATAAAAATGCCGGGTCGCGAAAACTGTGATTGGATTGCCAAGTTTCTTAGGTTTGTCATAAAAATGTGATAAGTAATCGACATTATTGATCTCTCTAACCGATAGTTTTATTCTTTGCTTGCAAGATTTTCAACGTTATTTGACTTTACCTTGCCGTTTGATTTGTTTCCGACCCACTATTGACAATGCACACAGCATACCCCCATGTGTGTACATTATAAAACTTGCGTCCTCCAGAATGGTATTCGTACGTAATGAGGTCACCTGCCTTGTAATCAGCTTATGCAATGTTGTATGAAGCCTCCTTTGCTTATATTACTCTAAAAATTTCGTTATCAGGATTGATTGGGACGAAATTCTAAATATTGATTGTTATGTACAAGGTCCACAGTTTGATTTTAGTCCCAACATTAGTACCTCGATCTTCACATCGCCGGGCCAAACTTCATATACCGATGTTTGATTTTCTTCTGTAACTTATCCCTAACAAGCGAGAGCGTTCTTTATTCTGAATTGTTGTAAATTAGGCCCACATGTTTCGAAGAAAAATTTAGTGTCTCCAGTGTAGAATGCATATCGATGGCGGTCAGTGTTGGAACTGATTGTTGATTGATATGTCTGCATTCCTTGCGATGGTCGAGCTATCTTTTCCTTGTGACCAGCTTCGGACAAAGCTTTTAAAACGTTTCCCGCGTTCTCTTCCCACCATTTTTGGCAGTATTTAAGTTTTATGTCGCTGCAACGTGACCCTATAAAAGTTACTGTGGTTTTACGATTTATCCGGACACCAAACTTGCTAATTACTCAGCAAGATCGCTGATGATATTGAGACTTTGATCGGTAATTACCAAAGCACTTTGGTAATTCACCTCAAACTTGATACTTGTTCTGGCTCCAGTAACTCCGTGGGTGGCAAAGTTTAATTACAGACGCCAACAACTATAGTGTATGCATTGATAGCATAACCAATTTGTGACATGAGTTTGCACTCAAAGTTTTCAACAGTGTACCCATGATACTAAAAAAATTGCTGAAGAAAGTGATAAAAATGGCACTAGACAAATACAGCTTGCAATGCAGTAAACCTGCCGACTGCACCAAAAAGATTCGTTTAACCTCAATGAGCATGATTGAACAGTCCCACTAAATACTTTTTCCATTAATGCTAAATTCATGCTGATTTAAGCACAATTAGTGAACACTAATGTTCAATCACTAACCTTAATTGACTTTCACCCAAAGAAATTGTTAAGGAAGAAAAAATACAAAAAAGATTTACCTCTTCTCGAATTCCTTGAACTGGCATTCATCACATTTATGCCATAGAGCTAAAAAAAGAAGGCAGCAAAACTCGGCAACGATTCCCAGCTAAATTGACTAAGTATTTTATATCGCTATATCAAATCAAAGTGATTGCACAATCCCAAGATCAATGACATTTTGGTGAAATTTCTGCATGAATCATATCTTAAAATAAAAAATATATATGAAACAAAGACTTCATGTATTTTCCCCATCAACAGCAAAGTGTGTGAACTGTGAACTGGTATGTGCATTGCCTGTACGTAAAAACAACTCAGCATACCAGTATCAAACGGTGTTCTTCTCGTGAAAATAACTGGCAGTGAAAGTTGTTATAGTCACTGGTAAAAACTCTTCAGAGATGAAAGGATAATTGCTTCAACCGAATGAAATTGCAGGTTTTAGAGGACGAAAACTAGGTAACATAGTCATGGACTTCAACGGAAAATAAACAATAGCGGATGTGCAGAGTGGGACTATTCTATTTTGGTGACAGGGACGGAGGATCATAGGATCATAAATATACTAGAAAACATGTGACCAATTATACTCTCCTAACCTCTCCATAGTTGAGTTTAACTAGGGTAGGATACACGGATGTACAGCACAGATGTACATCTGTTGGTTTTACTGAGAAATGCCGTCCAGTGGAATGCCAACTTCTGTCACAAATTAGTTTATGGCACTATTATGGTACTTATTGGTGACTTTGTATACACATTGTGTACCCCATGGAGTGCTCATGCAGCCAGATCAAGTATCAAGTTTGAGGTGAATTACCAAAGTGCTTTGGTAATTACCGATCAAAGTCTCAATATCATCAGCAAACTTGCTGGGTAATTAGCAAGTTTGGCGTCCGGATAAATCGTAAAACTACAGTAATAAACGCACTAAGTCTCACACTGTGATGCTACTCCACCGATTGTTGTTGCGTGAGCAAGGGACGCTACGCAATTAGATGGCCCCCCTAGCCATGTACAGAAATAGACACAGGAGACAAGTAAGCAAAGTAACAAGATGCTTTGGGATATGTGGTTCGAGGGTCATGCACAGCGCTGTTTTTAAAACGGACGTGACAATCTATGCGCTTTTAAGTTGACGACTGCCGGTCAACGTTTGAGGGTAGAAACTCACCGCTTCTTGCATAAAAACTGACAAGTCGGCAAAAGTACTTTCATTTTCAATATTCCATCCAATTATGACCATTAAATATCCTAAGTTAATGTTATTCGTTTCTGACTAACAATTAACATGCAAGACGTGGCCCTTGCATAATGCTAATTGTCGGCAAGATGTTTTGTAAATCTGTGAAGACATCTTGGAACCACAGCCATACTCAAACAGGTCGATCTATGCGTTGGGTGGATATTGTCTTAGGGATATAATATCTAAGTCTTTTTGAACGAAATTGGAAAGTTTAGGCGATAGCAAAGACGATAAATGAAAAACATTTTTTTGGACATCATATCTTTTAATGTCTGGTTTTGAACACGCCTGAAACCCTGCGCGACAATATAATAACTCTATGGACAAAATGTTTTGACATATTTTTATATGCCAATGTTTGGACACTCTTTAACAATGCATGATATAACAATTATCTACTATATCATGTCTGACTGCCGCTTTCTTCTTGGTGTGTAGGATATCCGACAAACACACTTCATATGCTGTCCAAGGGCTTCTATGGTTCTGGAACAGGGAAGATTATGCTAGACGATGTTGACTGTCATGGACATGAACAGAGTATCGCCTTCTGCCCTTCCGTGCATCCCATTGGAAATTCAACTACTGATACCAAATGTGATGTAGCGGTCTATTGTGAACGTATGTTTTGTGGTTACCATGTAAATCCTCTTCATTTCCTGGGAGCCAGGCATTTTTGGGAGAGATCAAAATTTCGACAGGCAACATTTGTAATTTCTAGAGGTTGTGTTTCAAGCCGTTAATTGCAGCACTTTTAAAAATATCCCACGACACATAATAACTAAATAATTAATTTTCGTAGTATATACATATGCCACCAATCATAAAATCACAACGTGATTGTTTTTTTCATTCAGAACGCTTTAGATGGGAAAATGGAACCAGATCCAGTGGCAAACTTGAGAAGTACATCGATGGTGATTGGAAAGATTATCAAGTCGTCGACGGGGAAGATGTCTGTCTTGAGCTTGGTAATTTTTAATAAAAATCGTGTGTGTGTGTTTGCATGTATTTAATAGGTATGTTTGTATGAATATATGCATCTATGTATAATATGTGTATGTATCTATGTATGTATGTCCGCAGGCATGGCCACATACAGTACCTTTTGAAGAACGTCTACAAGTAGGTCCAGGAATTCCACGAACATTTTGACGCATTTGAGACCTATTAATCGTTTGGTGTTACAGAGGACAGGTCCCTTTAGCCCCGTCAGGACAACTATGTAAACTATACATATAGGTTCGAGTTCACTAGCACCTTCAGTGAGGCACTCAGTATCTGCAAACACAACATAAAGTATTAGAACATTTTTGGTATGTAATTAACCTTCTCTTTAAGCAGCAGAAATGCAGGTAACATATCCATTTCTGCAGTGTTCCTGCTGCTCAGTTAAACTAAAACAATTTTAAAACACTGTACTTGAGGTATCTATTGCATCGCGCCTGCTGACTACTTTCTTGTCTTACTACAAAGGCAAAATAAAGAACTCGATGTGTAGTTGAAACAAGCACATGTCTTTACATAGAGGCAACTAGATTCTGCAATAGATCGTTCGACATGTAGATAATATACAGACCTTGTACTTTTCTGGACCTTGCGAATGCAGTACATTGCTTGAACCACAGACAAATAGAGAAACAGACTAGCAACGGGTATTGTTCAAGGCGTGAAGCGGTTACGTAACCCATCCATGTTCGCCTCGCCTCAGGTAGCTCTCGCCTCTCTTTTCCGAAGAGTGCCGATCATGCATCCTTCGGTAATTTTCGGATTTTCGCCAATTGTTAAGCGAAAGTATGTTCGGCAAAGTTTGTGTTGCTGTTGTCGTGTGGTGCTGAGCGCAATCGGCGTGCTAGAGAAAACGGGAGTGTTTTGAGCTTCAGGAAAGTGAGTTTTACCATTTTAAAAATTCCTCTCATATTGTTATGAATATATAATGAGTGTGTTTGAACCAAATTTGAAAGTCTTTTATCGATACTCTCTGGTTTTACTCAATGGTTTACGGTCAGTCATACCGTCTTTTGCACGTTCGTCAAGGAAGGACATGTTTATGAAACTGCCGGCGTGTTATGTTTTGATTTGCGTAAAGCAGTGTTTCTGCCCTGAGAGCTCACAAAGTAACTATGGTTGCTACGATGCCATCTCGTCGTATTTTTCGCATAATCACGTGCAATTATCAACCACAAACAACGTCTCCAAAAGTTTAACCAAAAACCCTGAATAAAAAGTCAGTGTTAACTCCAATAATCAAGTGTGCCTACGAGATAATTGGTTTTCATTAATCTTTACGGCCATGATACGGCTTTTGTGGACCGAGGTCGTACGGCGGAAGGGCCCTAGCATGCGAAGGTTCGTACGCCGTACGACCAAGGTCCGTAAAAGCCGTATCAGGGCCGTAAAGTTTTATCATATGCGCCTTATGGGATGATAAATATTAGCGTCGTTTTGGTGATGAAAATGCTTGCGATATCGAAAATTTCTCACTATTTGTGTTAATTTTTCCAAAGAGCCGTTGATTGACACATATATAATGATGTCATTTGTTTACCTGTTACCTGCAGAAATCTAGAACGCGCAAAACGACATGCCTAATTGTACGTTAACATCAGAGATCCGGGCTGAAATCGAGGTGTAAGAAAGATAAAAGCGTGATGTCAATTTATTGTAATTTATACTGAACAGCCACGCACGTGCTTTCACTATAATTTAGAAATGTAAGCTGATTTCACCGGCGCGGCTGCACTGTCGCCATGCGTAACTACGATCGGAGCGAGCAGACATTTTCTTATTCTCACATTCCTGGTATGGAAAAAATCGATCCCACACCCGAGTGTGGAATCTATTTACCAGAATCAGAAATCTCAGAAATATTACACTAGCTTTGATTGGATGATAAAAAGCAAAATATCACCCAATAGCACATGAGTAACACACTGACCTGAACTACATAGTAAGCGGGCCGGGGCGTGATACTTAACAAAACATGCATGGATGACAGGGCGCTTCCCGCCATAGCTTTACAGATCCACCTGAATGTAGGTATATGATAATATAATACGTAATCATATTGGGTGTAAAACGTATTTCAGAGCCTGATCACTGCTTAACACTGCTTCACAGGTTTCCCCGGCAATGAAACAGAAATTACCAGTAGTAATCCTGTGCGATGCAAAGGTAAGAATAAGAGTTTTAAATCCATTGAAATATTAGCTTTCTTGAATATTTGCAAATCTTGTAATTGTTAAATACGACCTAGTACTTGTTTGCAAATACTTTATGCTGGTCATTCTAGTGAAGGCACCCGATTTATGATAGTTTGTTAGGGAATGAAATATCCTGAGGATAGCTGTGCAAACTTTGATCGATATTGTCAAGGAGTCTATTATCATCAAAAGTGTATACAGTCATGTTGTCAAGGTCACTTGATAACTATTACTTTTGCTACTACACCATCACTAGCATATTTGGCGAATGCATGTCCATCGCACTGAATCTTATTTAATAATTGTTATTATCCACATCTAATTTTATTTATCTTGTAAATGTATCTGAATTGTTTTGCCGAACACGTTTATACATCGGTATGAAACTGCAATTCAAATTCGAAATTTATATGTTCATTTATTCGTAAAATCCCGGTTTTGTCGAAGGAATTCCAAAAGGTTTACAAAAAATAAGCTAAGAATTGTAACCAAGTTTTACATGCTAATAAGTCAGTAACTTAGTTTTGAATACAAGTGAAAAAAGTATAGTGAGGGCAAAAATTACACGAGAAAATGACGATTTATTGGTAATGATAGATTTGAGGGTATGCTTGAACTTTTTTCGTTGTGGAAATTGAATCCAATGAAATTTGGAAGCCTATCAACACTTTAGCGCCGTGATGACTGAAAGAGAATTGACCGAGGCGATGTTTACATTTGGTAATAGAAAGGAACGAATTAGAAACTGGTCTAGTGGTGTATTTTTGAGTAGGGATGGAAATTTATTCATTGACGCTTTGTTCTAGATTACTGGACAAAAGGCAATGAATGATAATCCCAATCTGATATTCAAACTGATTATATATGTTCAAATATTCAATTCCGTAGAGATATGTTCACTGGGAGTAGTGGGCGACTTAAAGGTAACAATTCTATTGATCATTTTCATAAGTTCATCGATAGGGAGCAAAGCAGTATGGTGTGTACTTCCCAAATCTCCAGACAGTATAAAATATGAGGAAGAATAAAACATTGTAGAGCATACTAAGGATGTGATTTGTAACTATGAGTCTAAGTTTTGCTAATTAACCAATTTGAGGACTGATTTTGGTAAGATTTTATGAATGTGATGTTACCAGGATGAATGACGCTCCATCTCTACTCCAAGATGTGAAACATGATGGAATTTACTTATCTCATTTGAATTAATATATATCTGTCCTTTTTTAACGTAAGAACGGTGATAAATAGTGAACATAATTTGTTTTGTCCTGGCTGACGGTCAGTCTATTTGTAGTTCAGTTTACGATGCTCTTAAATTCAACGTTGATATCAAGTGTATTACTTGTAAAGGAGTGGAAAAATTCGAGTCATCAGCGAAAAGGTTAGAAGTGAAGATATTTTCATGACCCATTCAAGTAACTGATGTTATGAATTGACTTGCTTCTTGAACTCGGATTTAAAACTGCAGACTTGGCATTTTCTAGGAAGAGCCTACAGCTTGGCCAAGACTTTATGATGTACCCTTTGGGACACCAGTACTCCAGACATGGGTCATTTGTTGTGCATTTGCTACAAGTCATATACAACTACCCCCGAGAATACGAAAGTTCAATGGAAACTGATTAAATAGAGATACAAATGGATGAAAATACTATCAACAATAACTTATAATTTGAAAACTACATTGTTACACCCTAATGACAAGCACCGTCACCTTATATCATTGTCACCAGTAACGCATTATTAAAAAAGGGTTTGCATTAAGCAAACAAGACCTTGTTTGAATCTATTAGGGCAAGACAAGGAGGATCTACCAAACCTGAGTTACAACAAGAAAATATATTAAACACTGTTGTCAACTGACTTTGGACTATGAAACATCATTGAACGAACAAACGAGGGATTGGCAGAAATATCTTGGTTTCGATGTTCCTATCTGTAGGTCATCGATTTATATTTACTGTCATTGGCGGAACTAATCGTTTATTGACGACATGTTCTTTGCTTACGTTGCAGACTTCCGGGAAAGAATCAGTCAATCAGAAAATGAAATTTTCGATACAGTTAGAAAAAGGCTATTGGCTCATGAGTAAGGACGAGTCCAGAAATGACATGTTTAGCTTCTGAAAAGCATTTACGAGCTAGGGCAAAATGTGAAAATTGTAAGCGCACAGATTGTTGAGAAGGAACTCAAACTAACTCAAAATGAGACTGCTAAAACTGTTTATTTTAAAATAATAAAAAATTCTTCGTTTTTCAGTAAAGTCTTTGATGCATGTATAGATTGGGAATGGTGTGTAAAATGACATTTTTTTCATATACTCAGAACGGGTTTCCTTCACCAATGGTTATACCTACAACGATGGCTACGTACGAGTTTATCGTAACAATGCTTGGAAAGGAGTGTGCGCCAACCGATTTGATTTGAAAGATGGTGAAGCTGTCTGCAAAGAACTAGGTAGGAAGGACTTCTCCTAAAAGAGCCCGGAAATATGAAATGTCCCTGTAAATTCATATGACATACGAAAGTGAGTATGTATGTATATATGTATGTATGTATGTATGGATGTATGTATGGATGTATGGATGGATGGATGGATGTATGTATGTATGTATGTATGTATGTATGTATGTATGTATGTATGTATGTATGTATGTATGTAAGTGAGTACGTACGTATGTACGTACGTATGTACGTACGTATGTATGTATGTATTCATGCATGTAGGTATGTATGTATGCATGCATGCATGCATGCATGCACGCATTCATGTATGTATGTATGTATGTATGTATGTATGTATGTATGTATGTATGTATGTATGTATGTATGTATGTATGTATGTATGTATGTATGTACGCATGCATGCATGCATGCATGTATATACGTATATTTGCATGTGTACGTGTATTATGAAAAATAGAAACTAAGATACGAGACACTGCACTCATAACACCAATACGAAAAATGTGTCCCAGTTCCAATTGATCAAGGGAGATGTTTCAAAGACTGAAATACATGTTCCTCTATGGGAGGAAGCAATGCAATATGCTACGGAAATAGAAATGGAAGAACAGAACGTTCGTCAAAAGAGAAATAATATTCCTTGAGACAGAATAGAGGAAACCACCAAAAATATCTGAAGACCGCATAACTTCAAAGGAATTGATTAGGAATACGAATAAACAAAACAAGTAGTCTTAGATGTAATAGCACGGCAAAATAATCCCCTTAGGTTTGCTGAGGACAAGAGTTCTCAGTCTTGATATGGCTCGGCTAATAAAAAGCAAACTAAAATTTTGCTGTGTTTCTGAATTCATTTGTGTTGTTTGGTCAAAATTTAAGTGTCAAATTCAAACCAGAACGGGTCTCATTGATTACAACACCTATGATTTTACATTTAGATTAGTTAATAAATAACCTAAAAGGTACCAAATGAAGTTCATAAAATAAATTGCATTCAAAGTATTACTGCTTATAGCATGCAATGTGTTCATTAACATAATCGATGTCAAAGTACAGTCCTTTTTAAATTTGATAGTTAGGATACGAACTTGTGACCAGTGAAAACAAATGACTTTGTTAATAAGAAAAAGGCTAAAACCTTTTAAATCTTACATTCAAGAACAGTTGTTGTTCGTTTGCCTTACAAAAATTGCTCTTTTCACGTATTTGACCAATGAAATGCGAAAGCTATGATTCTTTCAAAACATTCCACAATTCTGGGTTTTATCAAACACCAATTTGTGTTTCATGTCACAGGCTTTCGTGATGTGTCTACAGTTTTCTCCAATGTTGCAAATGGCGAAGCATGGACATCTCCATACGATTGTCCACCATCTCTCTCGGTCATGGATTGTCCATTTGGAAAACCGGACTGCGGTCTTCATGGACATGCATACGTCATTTGCAAACGTAAGATTTCTGCGTATTTTATGTATGACGTATTGCTCGTGTGTTTCTGAGTGCATCCTTCGTCATTGTATATATGTAATTCGTGACTGTACCGCTAAAATTCATGCATCGCAAGCTAGTGTTTCGATCCTCATTAAATAAATAAAAATGTGTCTTAACATCAAAACTGTAGTTGTTGGTAGTTTCTGTCCTTGTTTTCTTACATTATAGGATTAAGTAATGGAAGATTGGATTCAAAGACAATCATGATTTTAAATGAATTTTTTAGTTCGCAGTGAAAAAAATTCATATAGGGTCAACTATTTTTTTTATGGTATTGGCGAATGCAGTTCTGGTACATTGAGTAGTGTCACTGAAAAGTTCTCTTTACGAAAGAATTATCGAAGGAAATGAATAATATTGTAAAAGCTTGCTTACTTCTTGCGAATTAAAGCTTGCATAGTAAGGTCACCATCTACGCTCCGTGGTGTTGTCGGGTATATTTTAGTTTTTGACCTGTAGAGGGTCCTCTTTATGATTTGCCGGTCGACTGGCAGCTTCCATCAAGACTACTTAGCGTTGACTAGTTTAGACCATTTGCGGGGTTGTCTGGGATCCTAGCTATGTTAAATTTTTATGGTTTTCCATGTTACCTATTAAGATTTACCTCCCAAACACATATCATGCTTGCCTAACATCCAAATAAATTACAACTAAAAATACTATAAATATATCAATTCATGCGTACTCTCTCGACATATTCAAAAGAAAGTGAATATCTGGGAAAAGTAAACAGTATCTGTGCAGTTTTGGGTGGAGACCGTAATTGCAGTGAACCTTCCAGGCACGCTTTCTTCTAATTGTTTTGAAATACTGAATAATCTGTTGAGCGTATACAAGAAACTGACGACATTTCAAGGTTCTCTTCTTACTTGCGTACGTCAACCCTAAGTCAGTATTTTACGCTGATGATTCAGCAGTTACTTTTCGTGGCGATTTTCATTACCGTGTAATTTCTAGCTTCGCCCAATCCAGTCACTATACTATCACTGTTATCACCAAGGTCACTCCGCATTCGTCAAACCAGAAAGCATGCCACCTGCTACTTTTTTCGGTCAGTCTCGATCATTTGTTCTTCTGAGCAAAAACAAAACAAAACATGACTGCTCTTTATTGAGATAACGCTACTTTTCTAGTAACATTTTATATCAATTGGTTTACTTAGTGGTCCCTCAATTTTCGCACTTCAGCTAAGAACAGAATTTGAATGAAAAGAGGGACACTGCACAAGTAAATTTCGTACTTGCTTGTGCCATCCGCATCTGGGAGCTCTCCTTATTTGGTTACCTGAAGATTTCTTTGCGGAAACCATTCTATAGAGGTTGAAGCAATTTAACAGCTAATATGGTAGCTGTGCAATGTGCTCACCGTCACTGCTATAAGTATTGTTGTTTGGCTGTTGTCTGAATAATAGTACTTATGTGATGCTGCTATTTTCCTGCTTTAATATGAGCATAGGCAGTACACCTTGGTAAAACCTGATTTACCAATAAAAACATAATTTTAGCCAAACACCGCACGATGTCGATTGTAATTGGATGAATAATTGATTCTTTACATGCGTAAAACAATACCAACATTCCCAATCGAATCTCACAATGGCTTTGTAAAAATATTATCATAGGCGGATACGTAATCAAAGCATCTTTAGTCGGCAATTGTATGAAGGTAATCCGTATCGCCTATGGGTTGTAAGGGTATTTGACCATTTGGGATTTTTACCATATGAATCAAAATGACAAAAAACTAAACAAACAAAACAAAACAAAAGAAATAAGCGACCTAGCGGCCGATATAGCTCCGCTGTCTTTATGTAGAGAATAACTATTTTTGACACATGTTGATGAAGAAGGTGGAAACCTTTGATAGCTCAATGCAGTGGCCAGAAAAAAAGTGGCTAAAATAGCTGCAACAATAAACAATTGAAGATTTCATCACACTTTGAATATATCACATCGGATCATCCCTAAGAACGTGTCAACCAAAGGTATCTAATGAGTAGTTTTTTGAGAATAAAATATTCTGACCAAAAATGGCAACAATTGCCCGAAAAATTAAAATTGCAGATTTCATCATCATTTCAACAGATTAAATTTAGTTCCTCTATAGAAACCTGTATACCAAATTTCAAAGCTGTTAGTCCAGTACTTTTCGAGAAAAACGTTTTTTGACCAAAAATGGGAAATTCAATAAATATCATTTAGTTCATCTATAGAGACCTGTATACCAAATTTCAAAGCTTTCAGATGAGTAGTTTTTGAAATACACATTTTTTGACCTGAATGGCAAATATTGCCCCAAAATACAAAATTACAGATTTCATCAGAAATTCAATATATGTTACTTAGCTCATCTGTAGAAACCTGTAAACCAAATTTAAAAGCTATCCAACCAGTACATTTTGAGAAACACATTTTTGACCAAAAATGGCAAAAATTGCCCCAAAAATACGAGATTGCAGATTTCATCATAATTTCAATAAATATCATTAAGGTGATCTGTAGGAGCCTGTATACCAAATTGTAAAGCTATCAGATGAGTAGTATTGGATATACACATTTTTTGACCAAAAACGGCAAAAATTGCCCTTAAAATACAAAATTGCAGATTTCATTATAATTTCAATAAATATCATTTACTTACTGTAGGAACCTGTATACAAAATTTCAAAGCTACCAGATGAATAGTTTTTGAAATACACATTTTTTGACCCAAAATGGCAAAAATTTCCCCCAAAATACAAAATTAGAGATTTCATCAGAAATTGAATATATATTACGTAGTTTACCTATAGAAACCTGTATACCAAATTTCACACTTTCAGACCAGTACTTTTGAGAATTACATTTTTTGACCAAAAATGGCAAAAAGTGCCTTAAAAATGCAAATTTGCATATTTCTGCACAATTTTAGCAAATCTGAAATAGATTATACCTGGGGACATATGTATCAAATATCAAAGCTATCTGACTGGTACTTTTGAAGAAGAAGATTTTTTAAAGATTTTTTTACAAAAAACGACAAAAATTGCCTAAAAATACAAATATGCAAATGTCACCACGATTTGAACAAACTTTAGTGACGTCACCCCAAGTGAAGTGCATGTAAAATTTCAAAGCAATTGGACTTGCGGTTTCAGAGCAGAAGGCAATTGTTGACGGACGACGACGGACGACGACGACGGATGACGGGCGACGACGGACGACGACAAAAAATCAACCTATTTGATAAGCTCCGCGTCGCCGACAGTGGAGCTCACAAAAAGATCTAGATGATTTCAAACAACACAATATCTGTTACAGTGACTGAGTTTATGATGGTGTCAGAGAATGTACCATTTACTGTAGGGAATCTACCGCAAAGAACAAAAAGAAATGTGAAGAAGCGACGAGCTGTCTAGTTTGGAATAATAAGAAATGTGTGAATCGATGGTTGCATAATTATCAGATGGGCGATAGCCGCTGCTCGACATCCGGTAGTTCGCAGTGAAAAAAAATCATTTAACTTATTTTCAGCATAAAGTTGTGGTTCCAATTGAAGTCTTCCTAAAGATTGATTTATTCCTTGATGCGACAATGAAACATTGCATTTCTCCTAAATGGGATTAGATGAAATCTATAAACAATGAAAATAGCATTAAAGTTTAAATTTTGAGACGCTGAACAGCAACTTTAGCGATCTTGAGTCATTATTAAAATCCAACACTGAAGGTGCGGCGATCCTGAATGAACTGCGTCAAAGCACAGTTTCAAATCTCAGACAGTACGTTTCAATGTCTCGCCTGATCGTCATCTTTACGGAAGCTTTTTATTCTTTTTTTGAGTGTGCAGATTTGTTTCTACCTCAGTGAAATCATATATATACAAGTAAATAAAAGAAAACTCGTCATTTATTTTCCATGATATACAAAGATTGTGTGATCGCATAGTGAACGTCAGCGACAACATAGCGTCCGTATGTATACAGTGCAGTCGTGTGTCCCGTTTTTTCGCCAGACGTACATTGATTGTCTGAATTACTGAAATAAGTAAAATTCTTGTCTAACAACAAGTGTAATCGCGTATCGTGCTTTTGGATTACTCTCATGATTTTCAGTAAGTCAGTAAAAGAAAACCGTTGAAACACGTTCCAACTATGACACAAAATGCGATGTTTTGATTCATGAGAGCTAAACATGTTGGATCTCTGTGTCATGATTTATAATGATTTGTTGCGTTTATGTCGATTGCGTTTATCGTATTATTTAACAGTGGTATCAGAGGATGTAATAGTATGTACTGATTGTCGAGGCTGTGCGTTGCTTTGGAGAAATCATGATTTTAAGTAGTTTTTTAATCGACACCTTGTCGTCCACATTAGAGAGAGCAAGCGTATGAAACGAAAGTACAGGACAGAATGACCATGGCGGTAAAAAAACCTCCTTGGAATGACTGACCTTGGAATCACTTTGCGTGTTACCTCCAAAGTGTGCCGAAATGCATGTACCGGAAACTATTCAGAACCACTCTTCTTTGCTACGTAAAAGTTGTGTTTAGGATACACTAAATTTTTAGCGCGCTCCTCAATAAACAGTCCAGGGACTTCTGACTTTGTTAGAAAAGTATTCAATTAGGGCAGCTCATAGATGCCTTCAATTAATGTGGTTCAAAATTGAGTCACCAAAATAAGCAAGTAGTTCAAAATGTTACAAAAAATCAAATCAATCGCGTGGTTATAAAATTTGAGGGACATTTACTTCTTGATTTGAGTAATTATAACTTTATTGAATGTTATCGTGACCTCAATAAACACAAAAAGAAGATAACAAACATGACTCTTTATGGACTTCAGAACGAGAATCTTAGAAAATTAAGAAATAATGTGGCTGATGCAAATGTTAATATAGTTGATATTAACTTACTTCTTGAGGTATATAATACAAAACATGCCATTCGACTGACTCAACCCTCCATGACAGGCCTTGGGTTACCTATCCATCGGCCATAACCAACACGTCTATTAAAATTCATGACTTTGCTTTTCTTGTTTACACACACTCTTTATCGATGGAAATCTGGGGAATGGCTAGTACATCAGGTTGACAACCCCCACAAGTGGGCAGCGAATTCAGATTACTCTTTCCATGCTCTTTGTAAGACAGTTACGATTCCGAATAATGTTGGTTTCACTAATTTCCTACAACACTAACGTTCATCAAACATGGAAAATTATGCAGACCTTGCAAAGTCGTGTGTAATAACTTTTGAAACACAATATGCATGCAATTACCAAGATATTTCTCAATGCTTACCGGAGATACTAGCTCCGCTCCTGGCTCCATGACTTACCCTGGAGGTCGAATAGAACTTTTTGCCTCCTTGGACTGACGACGTACGCGTGACCTAAAAATAAAGTCACGGAGATTGCTATTAAAAGTAATTTTCTGCCACGGTATCAACCTATGCGCGATGGTCAGCTATTAACCCATCGGCCGGTATGAGTCAAGAGTGCTTGGTTATGATTACGCCGTAGCCATGTTATTTCCCTGCAACGCAGAGCGGAGTAGCGCGTGTGTAGACGCCGAAGAAGTAGCCGAGGTCCTTCTTTTATTGTACATTTGGTCTTCGGTCCTTGCAAAATTTGCAGCCACCTAAGTCTGTGCATGGTGATTTGTGTTCGTCCCCATTGCTTCCCTCTATTGTGGTACAGGGTAACATAGTTAGCGGAACATGTACATAAAGGTCCACACAGCATCGTACTTATGGTGCATCAGAAAAACATGAGACTTTTTTCTCTTTAAAGCTTTGGGCAACTTTTTAGAGAACGAAAAATGACCCTGAATAATTTCTGCTAGTCTAAACAATCCATGAAAGCACAGACCTTGTGATGTAGGGGACGTAATAGTTTTTTACTCCATTGATCGACTATGTGCATTGGTGGGACACCATGGAATTTAGTTTTCTTTTTACGGACCAACCAGGTGTTTTGCAAATTTGAATGTATTTTATCTTTAAATGAACTGATATGACCGTTACCAACTTGAACAATTTGATGTCGATTTGTTGCAGTTCTAGCATCCTCCCCGAACATCCCCGACGGCTTCTCTATATTCTCGTCGCGAAACATCCGGGTTCTAGCGTGGCGATTGCGTCATTTGTTGCATTGAGCTGCCTCTATGTTTGTTGCGTCACGTCACGGTGAAAACATATGACCGAAGTCCGGAATTTTTCGACTGCTATACTGTAAAATATATTCAACGTTTCAATGTAGATAAATGTTAAGTTCTAATGTATGTCACACAATTTCTGTATCGTTAGCTGTCTTGTAGCGTCTGATCTAAATCTACCCATATGTTAGAACCCACTGAGAAGGAACTTGGCATGACGTCTCAAACGAAACTTTTTAGCAGTGTAACAGCTTTTTGTAGTTTAGTTCAGAACAGAGACAGTAGAGGGGGACTTCCCCCTCTACTGTCTCCAGGGTCTATGTTTAGAACTACTATTATATTGGCAAGATGATGTCTGACCGACACATAGGCCTAGGGGTAATTACAAATGCTCAGAACAGCCATTTTATCCAATCACATACGCGTTTCGTGAAAGGTGTCAAAACATCGGGCTGATCTAACATTTGTAGATAAATATCGAGATCAATAGTATTATGCATGTGTTATAATCCCAGGCTGGCCAGTTTCTGTGTTGGGAAAAGTTGGAATGACTGATATTTACAACCATTTTCAGTATAAGACAGCGAAGCTATTTAACTGCAGTGAACGGCAATAAAACTGCTTACACTAATTAGTTTCAGCTGTAGCCAGCTGGCAGATTGGCGTGTAGTGTGTTATAACTGAGCAGTTTCTGTTACACCAGTGGCCACTTTAGTGTTGATCAAGGCTACTTGATACTGACAAAAATTCTGCTTGTCCAAAGGCAACTAGTTCTGTTGTTACGATTGTAATTTTTAAAGTAAAAGTATAACAGGGAATATGTACAATTTTGTTGAACTCATAACGAACGTTCACTGGGATAAACAATGTCACACGGTACAACGTGGAGGGTCTTTTCTTTTGTTTACTGGAGTATTATTACTGGTAGTTCTTTTATTACCTCAAGTATCATTGCCAAGGTGTTAATTAACGAACAATGCCACTACCGGTCAGATGAATACGAACAAAAGATGTTTACTGACATTGACATTGATACTGGTACTCGAATGGACAATTAAGCTAAAACAATGAAGTATGACACCGATATGGCTACATCGCGGTGGTCATCATTTAATTGACTTCGGCATGAAACAATGACTCATACATACATAATAAAATTCTTGCTCTACAAGTCTTGACCATGGAACGGTAGTAACTATTATTTTTAGAAGTCGGCATTTGTCAAAAGAACATTATAAATATTAAAAAGCGTTAGTTGAGATGCCAACTCAGCAGAATAATTCTGAATATTTTAGAAACTTCTTTCCAATCAAGTACTTGTATTTTTATCTTTTACCCAATCAAGTTTCTTTAATACTTTTTAGCCAATGTACAGTCACTTCCTGTAATGTATTTTACATGTTCAGGTTACGCCCTGAAAAATTGTCTATTTAATGAGAAGTTTTGGGAAGTAAGAGCATGATGACTTTCTGGTCGGTCCAGCTGACAGCGTTTGCAATAAACATCGTCCATTTCAACTTACGACGCCTCTGTGTAGTAGCATCTTGTGTTACCTCTCAGCGAGTTAATTTCCCAGCTGAAGTCTTCAACCGTTAAAATAGCCGGCAACACGTGGTGGAGAACGACCGGGCACTACACAAGCGCCATAGAAACTTGTATGACAACGAGAAGTGGACAGAGATATAATCCAATGGCTGAAGAACAAGTGTACGACCATCCTGAAATACCTGTCGTCGAGGACGACATGCCAGAACTGCAATTAGAAGAGGTTCCCGACGGTTACCCGGCAGGATCATCTCAACAAAACGCCGACCAAGAGTGGCAAAGGAAAGTGGACCTCCAGTTGGAGTCCACTTTGAGCGTCTTAGAAAAATTGAGACAACTCAACGAGGAGGTCAAGGACGAAACTGGCACCAATGGTATTGGGCCGGGAAAATTTTCCGGCCGCGAGAACGAAAACTCTCATCGATGGTGGCGGCGATACAAAGACTTCGCTGACTTCAAGAAATGGAACCAAGAATGTCAGGTAAGAGGCGTTAGCTTGTATCTGACGGGGGAGGCAGAAAGATGGTTTCAAAACCAACCGAAAGAAGGGGACACTCGCCAAGACCTGAAGGTATTTGAGAAAAAGTTCATTGAGCGGTTTGGGAAGACGGGAACTTTGTGGCTCCATGATCAAATGTTGCACAATCATCGGCAACAAGTTGGCCAGACCGTGGAGCAGTACGCAATTTCGTTGAAAGAACTCAGAGAGAAGGCCAGCCGAAATGAAAAGGAACTGCTTTCGTTTTTCATCAATGGGCTTTTGCCGTCGATTAAATCCTTTGTCGTGAGTAGGTCCCCACAGGACTATACTTCTACCTACCACCATGCAAAGACGGCAGAAGTGGTTTCCCGAATTACACCTGATAACAACGAGGCTATGGAGGCAAGTAACCGAGCTTTGAAGGACAATATAGCGACTCTGACAGAGCAGATGGTCGCCATGAACAAGGAACTGAGAACTCTAAAAGAATCAGGAAAACAAAGCAAAGACACTACTCGAAGGCCCCCACCAGTCTATGGAGGAAGAACAGTTCAGGATGCAAAGGTACAGTGTACTAGATGTTTTAGAATTGGCCATAGCGCCGCTAATTGTCGAACTGTACGAACTCAAAGAGTTGATGAACAAACTTGTTATTCATGCGGCCGTATAGGTCATATAGCACGAAATTGTAGGAATATACGTGGCAATCAAAGGCCTAATTTAAACGCCTAAGGCCGAGTCGTAATTTTGTAAGAGAGCCACATTACGGCAAGGGCAAAATGAATGGTGACAAAATATTATTTAAGGCTCAACAATATGGGAATAATTACAGAAAACTAGACACTGTTGAAATTTTGGGTTCTTCGAATGACGAATTAATTGATAATAATATTATTTCAGTGTCTATCCATGATCGAAAAGTGCAGGGGTTGATTGACACAGGGGCTCATTTGACCGTCGGGTCGGAAGAATTATTTAATTTGATTCCTGATTTGCATAAAGTAAAATTTCAGAAATCGGAGGTGTCAAAAATTTTAACAGCGGGGAATGAAAAATTAGCGTAATTGGGGTATTGGAGGTACCAGCGCTTATTGCTGATAAATATGTCAAGTTGCGTATTTATATTGTTAAGGGTTTACAACAAAATTTGATATTGGGTATGGATTTCTTGAAACGATATCAAGTAGTAATTGATTTCAGTTCTCGGAGGATAAAATTGCGAGGTGAGGTAACTTTAAGAGTAGATAAGGATATAACAGTGCCACCAAAATGTGAATTTATCGCTCCAGTCAGAGTGCCGTATAATTATCCAGAAGGTATTGTTGGCTGTACTAATCAAAGGAAATCACGGGTAACGCCTGGTATCTTAGTAGCAAGGGGTTTAGTACATTCTAACCGTAAAATAATACCGATGAGAATAGCTAATACTTTAGATTCTGAAGTTAAAATTAGGCGAAATACAACTATAGGTGCATTTTCTCCTCTATCGAATGATTGTCATATTTTAAATTTATCTGAGTTGTCGGGTACTCAAACTCCAAATTACAGTCCTAAAGTTGAACAAGAAAACTATTTGATTGAGCAACTAAAGATCAATGAGCTTGATTTCAATAACAAAGAAAAGAGTCAATTACAGCAGGTATTGTTACGACATATTGATGCCTTTGTGGATTCTTCAGGTCAATTAGGCCATTGTGATTTAATTAAACACCAAATTAAGTTAAAACATGGGGCGATTCCATTTCGTAGAGCACCGTATAGGGTAATCCCCGAGAAGAGGGAGGAAATAAAGAGACAGGTTGATGACTTACAGAGACAAGGTGTAATCGAACCTTCGTTGTCACCTTTCGCTAGTTCTGTGGTTCTCGTGAAGAAGCCAGATCGAAATTGGAGATTCTGTACAGACTTTAGATTTTTGAATAATATAACAGAGCCCGACTCATTTCCATTGCCACGAACCGATGAGTCCCTAGAAATGCTTGGTAGGAATAAACCGCAGTATTTTTCAACACTGGACTTACAATCAGGATTCTTCCAATTAGAGTTAGATGAAGAAAGTCGACCTAAGACTGCATTTGTTACACATCAGGGGTTGTTTCAATATCGACGGCTGGCACAGGGTTTGAGGAATTCACCAAGTTGCTTTCAGCGAACCATGCAATTTGTTTTACGTAATATCTTGTGGGAATTTGCTTTATGTTATATTGATGATATAATTATTTATAGTAATACTTTTGAAGATCACTTAGCTCACCTGAATATTATTCTAGAACGATTGAAACAGGCGGAACTAAAATTGAAGCCCAGTAAATGTCAATTTGTTCGTAGAAGTGTGAAATTCCTGGGACACATAATTTCTAAAGATGGAATTGCTACTGACGAAACTAAAGTCACTG
>LD345296.1:21076-51219 GCA_001465055.1 Ptychodera flava | reverse complement strand
GGGACACAAGTCTGATGTTACTGACTTAGACAATACCCCTGAAATGAGTAAAACGTTAAACAATAGGGAGACCTTAATTGACAAATCAGTCAATACAGATCTTATGTCAATTGAGCCCAATTCACTCTCTGAAGGTAATGTCAATTAGCCGAGCACAGATAGTCAATCTATTCAAAGTGAGACACAGGAAAATAATTCTGTTGAGACTAGCGATGAAAGTTTTATTAGTAATACTGAAAATGAAAGTAACGATAATAGTAATGTTGAGATAGATGAGACTATTATAAATAATATTGGTGAGAAACAAAGACAAGACGCTTATTTAATTAAACTGTTTAATTACCTATAGCATGGAAATATGCCAGATGACACTAAATTAGCGCGTAAAATTACCAGTATAGCTCCAAACTTTGACATAGTCGATTGGATTTTATTTCATTTTTGGAAACCAACTGGGAAAGCTACATTTAAAGGAGATTGTGTAAGACAAGTAGTAATTCCTAAATCTTTAAGGAATTATGTAATTAAAAGGGCACATGACTGTGTTTTAGGAGGTCATTTAGGATATTCTAAAACTTTAGGAGTTTTACGAGCAAGGTATTATTGGGAAAGAATGGCTAGGGATGTAAATACATATGTTAAAACTTGCGCTCATTGTCACATCCGTAAACGTCCAAACATCGCCATGAAAGCGAAGTTGTTGCCAATTGCAGTATCGGGACCATGGGAAAGAGTTGGTTGTGACATAGTTGGGCCACTCCCTCGTACTTATGATGGGCCCAAATTATACTGGTTTTTACTGATTACTTTTCTAAGTTTCCCCTTGCTTATCCATTAAGAAATGCTAGAGCTGAAACAGTAGCGAGGATACTATTTGATGAGGTCATACGTGTATGGGAGTTCCAGGGTCTTAATGAGCGACATGGGATCTAATTTCTTATCTCAAGTTGTTCAAGAAACTTGTCGATATTTTAATGTTGAAAGAAGAACAAGCAGTCCGTACAGGCCTCAGACGTCGGGCCTTACTGAAAAGTTTAACGGGATGTTAGTTAACATGTTATCAATGTTTGTTGACGAAAAACAAAAAGATTGGGATAGATTTATAAGTTCAGTATTATTTGCATATAGAGTGAGTCCTCAGGAATCAACTGGGTACAGTCCATACTTTTTACTCTTTGGCAGAGAAGCAGTGCTCCCTTTAGATGTTGAAATTCAGCCTGTAGAAGGTAGAACACGTAATATTGATACTCATTTGAAAGTAATGGCGGCAAAACGTAATATAGCATTTAAGATAGCTAAGAAAAATATTACTCAGTATCAGAAAGCGATGAAGAAAAGATATGATTGGAGAGCCACTGCAAAACAAAATTTCGAGGTTGGCGACCCAGTTTATTTATATAAACCATCAATTAAACCTGGAGTTAATCGGAAATTTGTACATAAATGGACCGGCCCATACATAGTCACAGAGAGAATAGGTCCAGTTAATTATAAGCTCCGATTTTACAATAGTGATAGGAACTACAAAAGAATTGTTCATTTTAACCGGCTTAAGAGAGCTCATTTACGGCCATCTGAATTTGATTCTAACACCTCTGAATCGAATAGTGAAACTGAATTATTCAATGATGAACATACAACTGTCAATGAAAATGAAACGGCTAATACCAGCCCTGATGTGGACCAAAATGTAGATCTCCAAAATTCCGAAAATTCCGATAATAATCGACCTGAGAGTTCATACCATAGACTGACAGAAATTAGTTCGAACTCAAAATCTTTTACTCCTAGGACGACTCTGACTAATCAGACTGATGAAACAAGCAGAGGTGAATCAGACACAAATGAATATTATGAGGTAGAAAAAATTCTTAAAGGGCGCTATAGAAATGGAAAATTACAATTCTTGGTAAAGTGGAAAAACTTGCTAGCAAACATAACACCTGGGAGGATGAAGATAATTTAAATGAAGTAGCTAAAGAATATTTAAAGAAAAATCCAGTGCGAATAATTGGAAGACAGTCTCCTAAAAACCTTACGTAATTTAATGATCAACCTATAATTTGTTGCATCGAGTTAAACAGCAATTCGACATTCAATGTTTATAGCATTTAATGCATGTGTGAATGTGAAGAGTGTGAGGAAGCGCAATGTAAGTGTGTGTGAATGTTGACTTGAATAGAAAATTGTCGATCAATTCGATTCAAATTAATAATAATAATAATAATATTTGGTTCTTATATAGCGCACATATCCACAAGTAGATGTGATCAAGGCGCTTTACAATTATTATTACCCCTGGTCACTGGACCTAATGATACCACTCAACTCCCTGGGGAGCAGACAACAGCTCACATGTGCAGCCAATAAGCGCAGCAGAGCTAAACGCACACATAACAACCTCTGTCCTACCAGGTACCCATCACTCCTGGGTGGGGAGAAGCAGTGAGGAATAAAGTGCCTTGCCCAAGGACACAACACCACAGCCATGCCGGGGCTCGAACTCACCATCCTTTGATCGTGAGTCCACTGCTCTAGCCACTGGCCCATGATGCCTCCGCAAAATTGAGCTTTATTCATAATCACTTAATTAAGTGATTTACTCAATTGAGGTACGATTAGTTCCTTTCCCTTCTTTAGTAAACTATCAGAGATTATGATCTTCCCCCTCTCCTATGAGAACTTCGGTAGATTATGATATTCCGCCCTCCCAAGTTCGGGCCCTTAATTTTCGAAGCCCGAGTAAATCTATCTTAAAGAAACAAAAAGAATCCACAAAGGTACTCAAATGTAGTGAATTGGGGCAAATCACTATTTCCGTGTCTGAAACAAGGGATGATGAAGGTAATAAAGTTAGATTTGTAGCTGAAAATAAAAGAGTTAGATTTAAAGGATACTGCAGTTAAGCCTAAGACTTTATCAAAGTCAGCAAAACCAAAGACAATACGTCTGTTTGTGAATGATGATATAAGAGATATTGAAATAGAGTAAGGAAAAAATAATAAAAGATATTGAGATATTGAAATAGAGAAAGGAGAAATAATAAAAGATATTGAAATAGAGAAAGGAGAAATAGTAAACGATAGCGCTATCAAAGATGATAATATGTTGATGAAGGCCACTGTAGGCCGTAATAAGAATGAAGATTTACAAAGTGGTAACATAGATACCTTTTATGAAGAGTACGAGTTTTATGAATTATGGTACTACCCCATAAGAAGAGGGGAGCGTTTTATTTGTGTGATGGTATTTTTGGAGGGTTTTAAAGGTATAGCTCACACTTTTATCATTTTGGAATTTTTATCAGACTTCGCATTTTTTTTAGTTTTGAAAAGTTATAGAGTTACAGTTTGTTTTGAATTTATTGTATTTTACACTAGTATGAATTTTTAGTTAAGCATTTTATTATTTCATTTTATTGTATTTTACATTCACTTTAAACTTTTAAGTATTTCATGATTTTCTTTCATTTTCACAAAGAGATTTACAAATGAAAAAAAAAACAAACTTGAAGTAGTTATTGAAAATCGGGACGATTTCTTTAAAGAAGGAGAGTGTTACGATTGTAATTTTTAAAGTAAAAGTATAACAGGGAATATGTACAATTTTGTTGAACTCATAACGAACGTTCACTGGGATAAACAATGTCACACGGTACAACGTGGAGGGTCTTTTCTTTTGTTTACTGGAGTATTATTACTGGTAGTTCTTTTATTACCTCAAGTATCATTGCCAAGGTGTTAATTAACGAACAATGCCACTACCGGTCAGATGAATACGAACAAAAGATGTTTACTGACATTGACATTGATACTGGTACTCGAATGGACAATTAAGCTAAAACAATGAAGTATGACACCGATATGGCTACATCGCGGTGGTCATCATTTAATTGACTTCGGCATGAAACAATGGCTCATACATACATAATAAAATTCTTGCTCTACAAGTCTTGACCATGGAACGGTAGTAACTATTATTTTTAGAAGTCGGCATTTGTCAAAAAAACATTATAAATATTAAAAAGCGTTAGTTGAGATGCCAACTCAGCAGAATAATTCTGAATATTTTAGAAACTTCTTTCTAATCAAGTACCAAGTATTTTTATCTTTTACCCAATCAAGTTTCTTTAATACTTTTAGCCAATGTACAGTCACTTCCTGTAATGTATTTTACATGTTCAGGTTACGCCCTGAAAAATTGTCTATTTAATGAGAAGTTTTGGGAAGTAAGAGCATGATGACTTTCTGGTCGGTCCAGCTGACAGCGTTTGCAATAAACATCGTCCATTTCAACTTACGACGCCTCTGTGTAGTAGCATCTTGTGTTACCTCTCAGCGAGTTAATTTCCCAGCTGAAGTCTTCAACCGTTAAAATAGCCGGCAACACGGTCTTGGGTTGTAAATGAGAGTTTAAGATTGGCACCGCGTTTTCAAGATTAAGATACAATGTAACATTACCATGCACTGGTTCATGTACAAATCTTGTTTTTTTCAACTTCCCCAGACAAACTGTCTGCATGGGACATACAATGATGTCCACTTTGCTAGCAGGCTACAGCTGAAACTAATTAGTGTGAGCAGTTTTATTGCAATTCACTGCAGTAGCTTCGCTGTCTAATACTGAAAATGGTTGTATTATGTACATTTCTTTAAAGTATCCTCCATCAAGTGACACCGCGGTACGAAGAAATAAGCTACGGCTAGCCAACAGCTAATCATGGCACATTTCGGCCAGCCAATAAACCAATTTTCACCTTCAAAAACGAAAATCGACATGGAGCTAATTTTCAATTTTCAAATGGTTAATTATCTTGATTATTAACTCTTGGTCCTGTTTTTAAATAGGAAACAGGTGTATACTGCCGCAAGGATGGCACTTTGCGGCCATTAAATTTTTTCTCTAACAAACTGTATTTCCCACAATGCGTATTTACGTTTCTTTTCCAATTTTAATTAACCAAATATCTTATTCTCCTATTTTACTTTTGGCGTGGCAGCTGATAATATCTAGCGTTGGCCTAGGAATGCATCAAAGTGTGACAGTTATTTGCGCGGGCAAGTCGTTCAATTGATCGAGTAATGAACATACAAAGAACAATAGTGTTGCGGCCGCTGGAAAGAAAAGTCCGATAAAATCAGTTTGACCTGACCTGCTGAAGTTTTGTGCGCTTCCCGTCAATGTCACAAACTGGAACGTTGTGAAAAATTGTGACAACCATCAGCCCAATCAGAGTGCGGCATCTACATTTAATTTAATCTGGTTAATTTATTCAGCTGTCAGTCTTTCAAAGCAATGATGTTCCCCTCACAATGATCTAAGTACCCCGTCATAGTTTTTAACCCGTATGCCGGCTCATTTTATGAATTGCACCCGGTAAAACCCTATCCAAATTTTGACCTTGAAGGCGTTTGATATAATGTTTGAGACAGTATCGTTTTACAGTTCGTTCAGAGATACCACTTGCCCTGGGCAAAACAGTTTGGAGATGAACATCTATTTCGCGGTGACTTCTTCCTTTATCAACCATTACTTGAATTTCTTGCGGCTGAACGCACTAACTTAAATTCGTTGCCTGAAGTGCACGCGCACTCGACCAACCTAAGAACAGTTTCTTCTTGTCTTCCAGTGTTTGAGATGATGTTAGGGACTGGTCAGTTTGTTCAGCCTCGCGCGCTCTGTACCACAGACAAATCCAATGGCAGACTTGCAACGGGTATTGTTCGAGGTGTAAAGCGGTTACGTAAGTCATCCATGTTCGCCCCGCCTCAGGTAGCTCTCGCTTCGCTTTCCGTAGAGTGCCAATCATGCACCCTTGGTAGTTTCCGGATTTTCGCCAATTTTTAAGCAAAAGTATGTTCTTCAAAGTTTGTGTTGTTATTGTCGTGTGGTGCTGAGCAGAATAGGCGTGCTGGCGAAAACGGGAAAGTTTTGACTTTGGGAAAGTGAGTTTTACCATTTTTAAAATTCCTCTCACATTTTTTCTGAATATATAATGAGTGTGTTTCAACCAAATTTGCAAGTTTTTATCGATACTCTCTGGTTTTACTCAGTTGTTTACGGTCAGTCATATCGTCTATTAAAAGTTTGTCAATGAAGGACGTGTTTATGAAACTGCGGGCGTGTTATGTTTTGATTGGCGTGAAGCAGTGTTTTTGCTCTGAGAGTTCACAAAGTATGGTTGCTACGCGAGAGGCAGCATGTTGCCATCTCCTCGTACTTTTGCATAATCTCGTGCGATTGTCAATCACGAACAAAGGTCTCCAAAAAAATCTAACGCCTGTGAAGTAATATAATCGCAATCATACCAATCCATAATCCGATGACATTAGGTCAGAATTCGTGAGACAATAGTTGTAAACATAGACACAAAACACCACAGAACAGACAGTAAATAGACGGTACACAAACAAAGTCATATTCATGAAAGAAAGATATGGACCCCTGGCCAGAAGACCAAGAAGTGATGTCAGGTGTTTCGAAAATAGTAAGCGCATCCTGCCCCACATGTGGCACCCGCCATATATCAATCTATAAGTCAGATAGGTAGTGGTCACTAACTAAGGCCCAATGTCACCGATGCCATCAGTGATCATTTGTCGAAGAGAGATATTGTATTTATCTACCAGCTTGCGATACCTGCCAAAAAAGCGTTTGAATGTAGAGACAAGTCTTACTCTGGTGTAACCTTGATTTAATAGTTTGTAAGAGAGATGGCCATGTTTCTCTACAAAATCACCATATGAACTGCATGCTCTAGCATATCGAATAAGCTGGGAAATGTATACCACATAAGCTGGTGAGAGTGGAACATTACTTATGAGGTGTGGAAAATTGATGATACTAAAGTTAAAATAATCTCTCTTGTCATATAGCCTAGTAGAAAGGTGACCATTAGAGTCAAATTTAAGTAAAATGTCCAGATATGAAGCAGAAAAGGCCGTTTCTGTAGTTTCTTTAAGGCTTCTCATGCAACGCACCATTTATGTATGCGGGATGGCCGTGGCCTCTCCAACTCTCCAAAAGATGTTAAGCATATTAAGAAATGTATCCACTGCTTCGGATGCTTTTTAAATGAGTAAAATTGTTTCAAATAAAACATTCAGTATGTGGCAAAAGCAAATGCAAATACAGGGCTTGTCTACACGACTCGTCTGACTCAGATTATGCTGCTAAATGTAACCTTTGGATTCTGATCAAAACTGCTGTCTGCACTGACGATCACTAAAATGAACACAACTGATGGGCGATCTCTGACAGGCGAACTTGACCGTGATTTTTTATCACTTATATTTGGTAATAACTACAGGTCCTGTCATTACTCATCCTGTATATTGTAACACTTTAGATCTTCAAATATTTCACAAGGCTGGCCGCATTGTATCAGTAACATTTATAAGATGCCATCTTTTGGGATCAGCCATCCCTCTGAGAAAAATGGTACGATCCATCTTTCTAGGCCTGATCGCTACGCAGACACACGCTGGTCTTGACATATGGAGTGAACGGTAGGTGACAATGGGAATTTCCCAATGGACGTTGTCCAAATGCATATGGCAATACTGTGACGCTGTCTCTAAACTAAATCCCTTGTCAATCAAGACTTAACGGTAGTTTCAAAATACAAAAGCCTGCATCTGTTCCTCTTGTAAATATTTATTGCACAATTTCAGCCAGCAACAGAAACTTCAAGACCGAAATATTCCTTACACTTAATCTCCAATTCTGGAGGATAAATCATAGCGAGATATTTACTGAATTCAGAGTTATTCATAGAAATAACATCGTCTATATATCTATATGTTAGATTGAAAGTTCGAGCTACAGAGACCTTTTTCTGTTTAATTAAGTTCTGGATAAATTCTGCCTCATACGAGAACAGAAATAAGTCTGCAAGCAAGGGAGCACAGTTAGTGCCCATAGGAATTCCTATACACTGTTGGAAAATGTGCCCTCCAAATTCTACAAATATGTTGTCGATGAGGAAATCAAGCATACTGATAATGTCTTTCTCATTTTAATATGAAGCTCATTTTAATATGAAAAGGCCATTGTCTACCGAGACGACCATGAACCAAAGGCCATGCCGCGTTGCTAGTCTGTTTTACTATTTGTCTGTGTCTGTACGTACGTGTGTGGTACGCACACTCCAGAGCTTGCAGAAGCCGTTTGAGACAGCGTTCTACATTTTCACTATAAATGGGAAGAAAAAATGTTGACATTGTACTTAAACGGTCACTACTTTGACAATTCGATGCCACAGTTAAGAATGTAAAATGTATAATAATAAGTTTATCACGAAAATACCACAAAGGATGAACTAGGACATTTACGCCATGTATCGCCCTCCGCTTCGAGTCGAATAACCTCATATTATAAAAGTTACCCGCCCCAAGGGCGCACAGAAAAAAATGAAACTGAATGATGAAATTCATGGCTAGCACGATGCGTTCGATGCATTTTAGGCAAATATGAGCCCGTGTCGAAATTTAAAAACACAATGACCCCCACGGATTACAGCTAGTCTAATTGCTTAAACCCTCCGTTGCGTACGTCCGTCTTTCTGTAATATGACATTTCACAGCTCCGTACACACAGAACAGAATACTGAGCATGTCAACTCGAAAAACAATGCAAATAAAATCTTCTCTTCAAAAATAAAAAAAATATCCGAAAAGAACAGGTGTGACCAAGGCCCCTCAAGCCTTTACTGCCAGCAGTAATTGACAACTTGTAACATTTGACAAGTTCCTCCGCAGTCTAGCCAGAAACGTGCATGCCCATAGTGACGAACCGGGTGATGCGTGTGACCTATAACAGCCTCATTCGATTGAATATTTATAATGTGCACTTATGTTAAACATTTCAAATTCAATTCCGGCTTGAATCTGCTCTTTCTCCTTATAAACGTATTATATACTAGCCATGGTAAAATAAAGTCTTATATTTCTTTTCCCTTCGTAAATATGGAATCAATTGTTGCTGAATTGGTTGAACGAGCTTGAATATGTTCAGCATGCATGACGAACGTGTTTGAACGCCTGGCCCGCCAGGCCGGGATTATTTGTCAGATTGGCAGTCACATGTGGTGGTACAGAGTACACCTCTACAACTGTAGACGGTAGTCTGTCAGGGTTGTATCTGCAACAACAGACACATAGTCAGGGGTATAATAATTGAATCTTGTTTTAGGTGTTACAGGGGTTACTCTAACTGCACAAGGACGAATATTGCTGGCGATACCCTGTGGGGTAAGTAGCCAGATTGGCCTTCGCGTAGCTACAGTGGTACACATGTCCTCCTAGCGTAGGTCAGTATTGCCGTTGTACCTCAATTTTTTGGACTGGGATTTACGTAGGACGTCAACTTGAGCAATCCTTAACATTTCAAGCTAAAAACTAAAAGCTAAAAAGCTGAAAGTTACGACATCGCAGTTGATAGGTCAGTCGATCAGCCGGTATTTTTGCTTGGAGATTTTAACACCTGTGATATCACTAAATATTTGCCTAATTTACATCAATATGTATCGTGTCCAACGCGTATGGATGTCCTTAGACTTGTGCTATGGAAACACGGCGAATGAATACACTGCGAGGTGCTGTTCGCCATTAGGAAGATCAGATCACAATGTTGTACATCTGTAACGGGCAAAAGCTGAAGAGGGAAGGTCCACGAATTCATACCTTTCGCCTTTTTACTCTTGATTCAATTGACCAATTGCAGGATTGTTTTGAAACCACAGACTGGGATGTTTTCTTCGATAGCTGTGGTCAGGATGCGGATTTACTAACAGACACAATTTATTCTCTGCGCTTTGCAAGTGTTTTATTTCCCGCTGGTCAGTCAGTATTTTACTGTATTTGTTTTAACTTGTTGCAGTTTTTATCCTCTGCTTCTTAACAAATATTTTATCTCTCGCTGGTTGACCTAACTTTTTACAAACGCCTTGTTGATTTGCAAACCAAATATACATTCATTCTTTGCATTAGATCATTTCTGTGTGATCGGCCACAACGTGTAAGCATACAAGATCATCCTTCGAACGAATTGATTTTAAATACGGGGGCTACCCAAGGCTGTGTGCTATCACCCGTTCTTTTCTCTGTTTATACAAATGAATTAAGATGTAATAACGTCATTCTCACCCCCATAAAATTTGCTGATGATATGGCCTTAGTTGCACGACTCAAAGACGAATACTCTCTTAGTAATTATTTTCTATTAATAGATTATTTTGAGTCTTGGTTTGACCAAAGCTTTCTTGAATTAAATGTCTGTAAAACGAAAGAACTTTGTGACAAGGGAGCACAGAAGCAAGTTCCGGACTCATTACTTCGACCGATAACTTAAGATGGAAAACAAATTGGAAGAGTGTCACTCGTTAAATATCTTCAAGCTTGGTACAATTTAGATTCGAAATGTCGTTTTACAGACAAGAATGAATTTATTTATAAAAAAGCACAGCAGCGCTTATTCCTCCTCAGAAAAATGAGAGGTTTTAATGTCAGCAAGAATATTTTAGTAACTGTGTATCATTCGCTTGTTGAGAGCATCTTAACAATTAATATTGTATCCTCGTACGGGAACCTCTCAGTTAAGGACAAAATTAGATTAATACAAGTCGTCAATTTTGCAGGAAAGATTGTTGGTATAAAACAACGGCAACTTTCAGTAATATATTACCAATCTTTGAAGAGAAAATCCATTTAGATCCATCAGGATCATACACATCCACTAAGAACAGAATTCAAAATCCTCCCGTCAGGTCGACGGCTTAAGGTACCTTTTGCGCGTAAAAACTTGTACAAAAACTCTTTTATACCTTCAGCTGTGGCAGTTTTAAACTCGGAATTTCATACGTATTTTATCGAGTTTTCCCCAAGATTGTGTATATGTGTGTGTTTTTTATTGTTAGTCAGGAGCTTTGTGGTGCCTAAAGAATATTTTCCATTTGTGCGTGTTTCATTAGTGGACAATAAAGTAATTTGAATTTGAATAAAACTCGATAAAGGCAAAACCTTCAGGTTCGGAACTGCAGCTACTTAACCAATAATTGATGCCATGGAACTACCAAAAGAGTGTGGTTTCTCCTAGCTCTGAATTGCAGGGGTGTGTGTTACCGGCGTTATACGGCCTGTGGTGGGAGGCCGTATAACGCCGGTAACACACAGCCCTGCCATGCATAGCTAGGTAGCTCCATGTTGATACTGATACGCCCCTGCTTGGCAAAAACAACACCGAGACTTGTGAATTACAATATCAACATCATTCTGATCCTTAATGTATATTTTTCATAAACCAATAAGTCAATCATTAAAACATACAGACCTTTACTTCCTGAAAATGATAGGCTAAAATCAACAGAGTACGTCCAGAAAACTTCATGGTACTGCGTGACACTTACGAACAAACATGTACAGAATTGAATGCTTGGAAGTTATTTGAATATTTCAGAAGGATGTCCACACTTTGGTGTAGTGACAATTTAGTGCAGTTGTAAGTGAAACATATTATGAAAATTATCATTAAATTAAGTACTTTCAATACTTAGACCTCTATCAACTTTGACGGTGAGGAAGAGAGGATAGAAATAATTGAGTAAAATTTTACTCATATGACGAATCTCAGACTTTAAGTGTCGTTACAGTTACTGCCATTTTCCAGTTGAATACAATGTACGTACCAAGATTGAAGGTCAAGTATGATACCATAATAAGCCCAGAAGAAAGTTTTTAAGTTGCTTAGAAACAAGCAGACTGCAGATCTTGTTTAGCGGTCATCTAGTACGACGACTTAAACTTGTGTTAACTTAAATTGCGATGGATGATTCTTTTTAAGGCTTTTTCACACACAAAACTCGAATCTTTATTGTTAATTTACTTGTAAACTGACAGTCATGTTATATTCAATAGTAATGATTTTATTGGGCATGTATTCCTTATATACGAAAGAAACACATTTGCATTGGCATAAAAATTTGTGTCAATTTCAACAGCACTGTTTTCCCCTTCTGTTTATACTTACAGCTAATGTCAGCCTCACAGATGGAGGTACCCCTTATGCTGGCAGGGTGACCTTCTACGATGACAACGGACGAGTTATCCCTAAATTTTACTCATCAAATACCAATTATGGTTACGTGGTATGCAAAGAACTTGGTAGGAGATTTTCCTATTGCTCACATATTTCAGATCGCTTGCATTTTATCACCTTTTTAAGGAACTGAGATGTAAAACTCCGAATTAAAATTTCACTAAGGAAGAAGGACCAAAATGCCAGCCTAGTATCGAGCTTTCATGGAAATTCTATTGCGACGCCAGGAAAATAGACATGCGATTGCATTTTATTTTTATTGCACATGGCATTGAAGCACGATTAGGCACTGGTAAGAGTACTAGTCTCACTATCAAAATATGGTGAGTTCGAGGCCTTGTAATCATACATATATAATAATGTTCACTAAGAATACTATCACTTATTCTGTCTTATGATTGCAGGATGCATGAAACTGACGTAAAAGACATCATTACTTTGTACTTGCAGTGATTTTTTGTTAATATACATATATATATATATATATATATATATATATATATATATATATATATATATATATATATATATATATACACACACAGAGATAGATAGATACAAGATAGTTTATAAATATATATCTATACATATACACAGAGAGATAGATAGATACAAGATAGTTTATAAAACACTTAAAGTAAAGTAAATATAAACATGTGAACTGATAGGATATTACTGCTTAGGACAAAAAGTTGACCCTTGAAACTGTTATAATATTACATTTTATGCTGAACCTTGTTTACAGAACAGAATACTCAAATGTCTAGCATCAAACGATCAGTTTTCTTAGCTTCTTCTAAATTTACATGACTTTGTAAAACGGTGATAGATAGTTATCCTCCGGTTAAGCAGACGACTTTGATAGTCAAGGAAGAATATTAATTGACTTACACAGGATATGAAGACATGGACTACATCTTATATAACAGCCATGATACTAATTCGAGAATCAGTGTTCTCCGTTTATATTGTCCGGATCGTACATACTGTCAGTGGACATATCCGTATGAAATGAACTCTTCTAGGACTTCGTCTGTCGACTGTACAGGTAATGATTTGCAGATCTGTTAACTTACATTTATCCATTAAGTAAGTGAGTGAGTGAGTGAGTGAGTGTGTTGTTTTTGTTGTTGTTGTTTCTTTATTCCTCCTCAAGAAAGAGAAAAGTTACAACAGAACCCAGGCAAAAGTGTCGGTGGTCTAACATGGACTACCATGTAAGTTCATGGTCATATGACCATGGTAAACCTTGGTAGTTCATGGTCGACCATGTTTGTTAAATTGCACAAATTACCATGGTTGTCCACGGTCACCAACCATGGTCAACTACGGTAAACCAAGTAGTTAGTTAACCATGGTTAACCATAGTTGACCATGGGCATCAACGTGGTTGACCATGTTATTAACCTTGGTCAACCATTATCACCGACGAATGGTATTTGATGGTTTTTGAAACAAAACCTTGGGTGGAAAATTGGCAGAATGGAAAAAATGTTGGTATAAACCTCACCAAAACTCTGCAAAACACCAGTGATCCCTGACTGGTGTCATTATAACTTGACAGACTCCCTTAAGGATCAGCAAACTTAGCCTCCATTATAGTGTCCACTGCAATAACAGCCAAGCCCTTCAGATTCTATCAAAGATCATCCTCCAACATCATCTGGGTGTTTCCCTGAATATTCGATGAGCAAAAACCAAAATTTCTCCCAAAATTGATGTTAAAAACACAACTACTTTTCCAGTTCTTCACTGAACAGACAATCCGTTTGAAGTGAATTTTGAAGATGGCTGCTTCAAATGAGCCAATCAAATGCATTGCTTTATGACATGTGACATCATGGTAAAGGGTCAAAGGTCCAATGACAATGGACCTATGACCTTGCCTATGTTGATATCATGTTTCGAGGCAAACATTGAGTGAGACTGAGATAGTCTTAACTTCCTGCCATTGCAGCAGTGCTTTCATGCCCTCCATGTCAATAGTTCCAAGAAATTCAGCTCGATATTTGTCCACAGTCTTTTGAAATGAACAAGAATACAGCAAATTGGTCTAAGCTTCCCGGGCAACGGCATTAATTCTCTCTAACAACTGTGAATGATGTCAAGAGACTCAACTATATAAATATAGGAGTGTATATACATACAGCCTATTATCAATATGATCATCAAGAAAATTAGGCATCAATATTAAACTACCATGAGTAATCAAATATCATGGTCAACCATAGTTGACCATCGGTAACCATGGTCATAAATACAATCAGTCATCAAATACCATGGTCAACCATGGTAGCTGATATCCATAAACAGGTCAGCCATGATAGACCGAGGTTAACTGTGGTAGACCATAGTATTGGAATGCCTACTGTGGTCTCATATCATAGCCAACCATGGTAGTTCATGGTCAAACATCAAAAACCATCAATTACCTTGTTGACCATGGTACACCACAGTTGACATTTCGCCGGGGAAATAAACTCATACAGATGCAAAGTAAATGCAAAACAAAGGTTTGAGATCATTCTTTCAGCTTAATAAGCTAAAATGTTCAAACATCTAGAGCTCACTTACATCAAAAAGATACTGATAAGTTATCATTTGCGATGTATTTGATTTAGCACATCAGACGATTATCAAGCATGCAAGCACGCACTTATAAAATCAAAGGCAAGTTTTTGGAATATATTTCTGTAACCTAAGTGGACAGTTTCTGCTGGTGGATATTTACTTGTCCCCGAGTCTGTCTGATAGCTCAGTAAAAAGCTTCGTGCTTTTCCGATTACTATATATGTTTGTACTGTGTCCGTGTGTCGTCTGCTCCATGCACACTGTGTTGCTCGGTCAGACACAGAATTGTAACATCTAAGTTGGTTACTGTGACCAACTCTTTTGGGTTGGAAACGGTGGCAGACTGGTTTTGTGTGAGGCCTAGCAGCTAGACGATGTTGCTGTGAGTGTGTGGGGGTTCGAATCCTGTTTGGGTTATAGTAAAAAATATATTTCTTTAACCTGAGTGGACAGTTTCTGCTGGTGGATATTTACTTGTCCCTGAGTCTGTCTGATAGCTCAGTAAAAAACTTCGTGCTTTTCCGATTACTATATGTGTTTGTACTGTGTCTTTGTATCGTCTGCTCCACGCACACTGTGTTGCTCGGTCGCACACAGAATTGTAACATATAAGTCGGTTACTGTGACCAACTCTTTTGGGTTGGAAACGGTGGCCGACTGGTTTTGTGTGAGGCCTAGCAGCTAGACGATGTTGCCGTGAGTGTGTGGGGGTTCGATTCCCGTTTGGGTTATAGTAAAAAGTATATTTCATATTCCTTTGGTTGTTGAAAGTTGCGGTTGTTATCTTGTAAAATACAAGAAACAAACCCATATCCGTATGAAATGAACTCTTATGGGACTTCGTCTGTAGACGGTACAGGTAATGATTTGCAGATCTGTTAACTTACATTTATCCAGTAAGTAAGTAAGTGAGTGAGTGAGTGAGTGAGTTACTGAGTGAGTGAGTTGTTGTTGTCGTTGTTATTGTTGTTGTTCCTTTATTCCTCCTCAAAACATGAGAAGAGTTACATCAACACATTAAATTACAGAGGTAGTAAGGGAAAAAAGTTACTCAAAAAAACACTAAATTATACAAGTAAGCTTCTGACAGAAAGCAATACACGAAACTAAGTTCAGTTCTCAAGGCACATTTGCACAAAATCCAGCATAATTTCTTGAAGAGTTGCTTGTTCACCAGACTCCTGGTAGTTAATCATGTAAATACTATCTCCTAAAATATTACCAATGAAGTCAAGGTCATGTAAGTTGAAAAGTGTTGCAGAAACAGTAATGCTCATTTTGTCAAAAAGACTGTTATTGTTGTATGACAACAGGAAGTTAACAAATGAGTCAAAACATCATCAACTGTATTTTGACACTTAAAACAGACTTCATTTCTAGGAAAAGTGAGAAGTTTCATAATACTGTAAACAATTTCACGGCGCTCAGGAAAATTGCGTAAATATGTGTACAAGTGAAATGGAGCTAACTTTGTGTGCAATCGACAGTAAACCAGCATATCACCTCTACTTTCCAATCTTTGTCTCCAGCAATTATTTTCATTCTCATGGATGGCATCATTCACAATTGTTTTCCAAATAGGTTTTGGCGGGAAATAGCCAGTGGCGCAAAATTCATCAATAAAGCATGTCAGATCGTATTTTGAAATGATCTTAACAGTATCAGCAATATATCCTAAAGATTTCTCTGTAGAAGACAGTTTGAATACAAAAAGACGATGTAAAAAAATACATTTTCTTGTTGAAAAAATATTACAGTTGCAAAGATTTCCAAAAAATAACAGTTTACATTTGTCAATGTAGGCTTCAATTGAAATTAGACCTAAAGCACTTAAAGCGATATCAGTGGCAGTTCTGATGGGGAAACCCTGTATGATTTTAGCAGCATAACGCTGACTTTTCTCAAGCATAACTAGCTCAATTTTTGTGAGAGACCAAAGCTCACATCCATGAAAAGCAGCTGGAAGGCACACACATTTCCAGACTTCACAGCTAAAAATTGGATTTAGACCATGCGGTCCAATACCCACACTGTGAAGCGAGTTTATCAATCTCCTGGCTTTTTTACAGGCAGATAATGTGCGATCTATCGAAGAGAGTGTATTGGTAATTTGCATGCCAACAATAGTGATAGAGTCAACTTCTGTGACAGGAAAATTATGTAACAAAAGATTGCGTTGTCGGTGGCGTTCTCGCTTTGTTTCTCCGAAAACTAAACGTTTACTCTTTGATGGAGAAAGTTGCAGTCTCCAATTTGAACAATAAGCACAAACTATATCAAGTAATTTCTAGCAAGTAGCGCGAGTTGGCGCTAAAATTGAAATATCATCCGCTAAGGAGGGCGAGCCTACAAACGAGGAGCCAATATAACAACCCACATTACTGTTCTCCAGTTCTTTGAAAAG
Source organism: Ptychodera flava (assembly GCA_001465055.1). NCBI lineage: Eukaryota > Metazoa > Hemichordata > Enteropneusta > Ptychoderidae > Ptychodera > Ptychodera flava. The sequence continues at coordinate 34,151 of LD345296.1, read as the reverse complement.
GTCATTTACATAAAGTAGGAATAAAGAAATGGAGAGAACACTTCCGTGACGCACACCTTGGAAAATAGGGTATTTGTGTGAAACATACATTCCCAAGGCAATTTGACATTCTTGGCCATAGAACATGGTTCGCAGAATCCTCCAAACTTTTGAGTTAAGGCCATCAGAATACAATTTATGAAAAAGTCCATTCCACCATACTGAATCGAATGCTTTATGAACATCTAAACTACACAGAAAAATTTTGCTGCGTCTTTCTACATGGTAATAAATTGTTTCTAGTATGCAGAAAGCTGTCGTGATATTGCTTTGACCCGGTTGATACCGGCTTGTAAGGAATGCGGAATTTGTTTTTCTGCAAGCCAGGGCTGTAAACGCTATGAAATGCAAAGTTCAAAAAGTTTCTGCAGTGAAGAAAGCAAGGAAATGCTTCTATAATTTGAAGCATCGAAACGATTTTTGTCACCACCCTTGAAAATTGGAACAAGGAAAGCAGTTTTGAACGAGAAGGGAACATATTCAACGGTGATGATTGAATTGATTGAGTGAGTGAATGAGTGAATGAGTGGGTGAATGGGTGGGTGGGTAAATGAGTGAGTGAGTGACTATGGAGGTTTAAAGGTTGCTTAACCAGTCATTTTATGTTAAAAGGTACATCAATAAATTGTCTTCCTCTCTAGGTGGATAAACTATATTAACCCTTTCACCACCACGGATTGAAACAATGTTATTGTTTTCTATATTGAATTTTGACCTTTAGAGAGAATGGGGTTGTAAGACATCCAGTCAAATAGATATAAACGAAATATCCACACCATAAAAATAACTGATAATGAAAGATAACAAAAAAGTAAGATGAACAGATACAATTCATGCATGACAGCCCTGCGCCCACACAGAACTTGACGGGGCTCAGAGTGTCGTTTGGGCCTGAAACCACGTTCTGAGCCCCGTCTATTAGTTATGCATAGTTTACTTTACTACTTTAATCGGAGGCGCACTTGACACCTTTTGATCGTCTCAGCAAACGATCGGCTGTTCCAGTTATACGGTAACCACCCGACTGAGACTTATCAAGTGCAGCGCCACTGCCGGTCGCGACGCGTCGACGGCCACTTTCGCCATGGCTTATATCTACACCAATAGCCAAACACACAAAATCAAACACAAACACAGAGAACGAAAAACGAAAGAGAACGAAAAAATGGTGTAGGCGATGTGTGCAGCCGCTTTCCCTTTATTACATTAGTTTTCGTATGAAAACTTAAACGTTGGGTGCATTGTGTTGATTTTTTGAATGAAGTTAGTGAGTTCGGTTTGTGTTCCCAGAAAGTTTGTAAAGACATCATCTCTGAATCTTTTCCAGAAATGAATGTTGTTGCTGTTGTTTACGATTATTCTCTTTTCAAGTTCATGAAAAACAATGTCAGCAATTTCTTGAGACGCATTCGATCCCATGCTGCAACCGCGGGTTTGAAGGAAGTACTGCTTGTTAAATTCAAAACTGTTGTGTTTTAGAATTAGTGAAAGCATTTCTATTAAGTCTTCCGTTGGTGGTTTTTTGATACCGTAATTTGTTTGAAGCGAGGTTTGTGAGTTTAATGTTTCACTGACTAGCCGAATCGCTTCGTCGTGAATTGTGTTTGTGTGTACATAGATACTACGTCGAGTGTTACAAGAAATGCATGTTGGGGACATTTGTTTTTTCAATTTCTTGTATGAAGTTTGTTGTGTCTTTTAAATACGTTGGTTGTTGCTGGACCAATGGTTTTATGAAGTAATCCAAGAATTCTGAGATTCTGTTATTGGGACTAGAGCAGCCGCTAATTATTGGTCTCCCTGCAAACGTTAAGTTTTCGGGCGGCGGTTTGTGAATTTTAGGTAGTAAGTACCACTCCGGGGTACGGATTTTTATGTTTTTTGGATCGAGATACTTATAAGTATCATGGTCGATGTGTTTTTTTCTCGTACATTTTGTTTAATAGTTCGTGTTGTTTACTGTTAGTTCTGTGTCGTCATTGTCTAGTTGTGTATAATACTGGGTGTTGCGTAATTGTCTTTCGCATTCGTGTACGTAATCTTTTGTGTTTGCGATGACGATGCCTCGACCCTTGTCGAAGGGTTATTGTAATTAGCCTATTGTTTGCGAGCTTGTTTATCGCGATTCTTTGAGCACGCGACATGTTCTGTTTCCTTGTTTGAAAGGGTATCTCTAGAAGTGCGAGTTTTGTCGCTTCTAGATAGCTTTCGAGTTTTGTGTTTTCTGTTGTAATACTGATCACATGTGTATAGCTGAGACTATACTACTGTTAAAAACAAGTTTAACACCTCACCAGCACGAGGGGTCATAAAAAATTATCGGAAGAGCCTTGTAGACCAACCAGGTACAAGTTTCCCGAAAGGTGTCAAGTACACAGGACTAACCAAACATTTAAGGAAAAACAGCAGGAACAATGAAATTGGTTGATAAGCCATAATCCCAAATTGGTCAATTTTTGTGTGGGCACGGGGCTGGAATGTGAGCAATAAAAACTAATCATAGTCATGAGTTGCAAGGATAAAACCTAGAAGTGTAATCTGAAACGGTGAGATTAGCTTGTGGGTACAAACTTTTATTACACTGTACAGTCTTTGCTTTCATTAAGCGATAACGCCGGCCAGAAGAAGGAAACGACATAATTCATGAGCAGGATGTGTGTTACCCTTTGCAATATGTGTAACTCCGCCGACCACCCGTTGGCAGTAAATCATCTGTTTCAATTACTTTAAGACTGATTTCATAGCTTTTGTTCAGTTTGTTCATGAAGACAGAATCAAACCAAACCAAACTCACACTGATAAAGTTAATTGACGTTCAATAACAGATCTGTAAGATTGACCCATGATAGCTAATACCAAGTTTTTCAGGTGCTATGTGAAAGATAGGCGTTGTGAGCCTTGTTTTGAAATGTTAACAGATTTTTGTCCCATTTTAGGTCACATTCACAATATGCATATCTCAGTCTTCTATCGCGTCTCGCATGACGATCATTGTCAAGTTCTGGCTGTATTAGGAGAATAGAGTTGGGTTTATCATCTTGAGGCTCCAAGTCGAACCTTTTTTCTAATTTCTTGAGGTCGCAGTCGACATTTCAAGCCATTTGTTGCTAAATGCATCGGTGTGTAACCAATCTACTGTTTATTAGAAGTCCAAAATATTCTCTTGGAAAGGTTTGCATTCGCTCCAGCTTAATTATCTGAATTTCTGCATTCTTCATGTCTTCTAGCAAAAGTTAAAGCATCTGTCTTCTTGATAGTTGACATTTGTCTTGGAAATGATAAACCCAAGCAGTGACCCTCCTCAGTTTATGCCTACGTGAGAAACGAATAGAGTTACCGCATCCAGAATGGTTGGCATCTACATTAGTGTGATGGTCAATGTGGTAGGCATATAGGATTGATCTTCTGGAATAGATTATTCACTTATTCTTGAGGCTGCAAGTCGAACACTTTTCCTAATTTTTTGAGTTAGCGTCTCACATTCTGTAATGATGTTCTTGGGCCTATGTGCTTACTCTTTTGACAGACTGTCCTGACCATTCCACCAAGTTGATATGATGCCTTTGTACACCTCTTGTTGCGATGTCAGCTTGATTTTCGTTTGTTGGAACAAGATCAGACTAAATAAGTAGAACTTTCAAAATCACTGGCGCGATTATAAAAAATGGCTTGAAATGTCGACTTCAACCTCGTAACAATGACAAAATGTCTTTGCTGTGTGACAAAAATGTCCTCTATTTAAGTTTAATCTTCAATGCGTTCGCAATCACTTGTCGTCTTTAGTGTTGCTATCCTAATTTCTGCAGCTACATTTTGGCAGAATATTGTTCCATCAGCATAGATATATCTTGTGTTGCTAACTGCACAATAGGCATCTTGAGATACATCTACAAATGTGTGCAGGCTCAAAGACTTCTTTTCTTGCGATGATAATGAGAGGCATCTTGAAACTTTGATATTTGCAAGATCGTTCATCTCAGAAAATCACTTGCCATTCCTCAGTTCCAACTCTATATCAAAAGTGTTATCCCAGTTGATTCCAGCAGCTAACATTTCTCGGAGAGGGATTTTTGCAAGGATTAGAAAAGGTACCAACATGCCAAGTGGATCAAATGGCATGATGATCTTTTTGGGGAAGTTGCATTTGGTGAAACGAAACTCACTGCTTGGTAGATTAACCTCAAATATACTGACTTCTGTCTTCTGCAGGTGCCTGAGCCAACACTTTTGATGCATTTGAGAGCCACTTGTGAGCCAATTTTCTCCTGTCGATAAAGTTCAATGCCTTGTTGATAGTTGATCGTTCGTTAATGCCTTTTTGATCATTCATAACAGAGTCCACACCGTCATCTATATATGCTTATTTCAACACAGTGTCTGAGGCCAATGGAAAATCCTCTTCGTTAAATTAGGCATTTGGGTGAATAAAACACTGCTTGATATGGTTAGCAGTTCACTCCAAATACTACACGCTTGAATTCACACATCTCTGGTGGTTTGTCTGGTATCAACTATCTCAAAAGGAATGATATGCGCGTCTTCCGGTGCTATCTGTATCTTCAAATGCATTTCAGAAGTATCAGAAACCTGTGCAACTGGGTTTCTCCAAAAAGCAAAAGAGAATATGAAAGAGTTCAACTTGTAGTTCGAACCTTGGTGGATAGCATCATTAAGAGATACACCTTCATATTTGGCTGACAAATCAAATACAATGCGAGATTTTATTATAGTGCTATCTTACATGGACGCACCACTACGAAGTGGGGAAGATACCATTTGGTCGAGTTCTTTTCGGACGATTTGGTCTTGTGCATGTACTCTTTATTCAAGTACTGTCTTATAGAGTGTACATTGGTTTATGCAATGTTATCTTTCTGAAACAGCCTTTTATCAATTTTCTGTAGACATTGCTTTGCCATTTAATAGTTGTTTAATAGTTTCGGGGAATCTCCCTTCTAGGGAAGCTACTAGGTATCTTTCATCAACAAATGAGAGTGACTTTTTAACTTTCAATTTTTTTCTGACGGAATTTGGTCTTCATGACGAATTTGCATATCGGTGTTATCTGTAATGATTTTAAGCTACCCGAATTGCCTGTGTCATTAATTTCAGCAAGATCTGATGTATAATTACCAAAGTATGTATGAGCAAAGCTTGCCTGATGTTGTCTTTCACCTGTTACGCTGTAATTAGTGTTGCCTATACATGTCCATCCTAAGGGAGTAATTCTACTTTTTGGCTCCCCAGGTTGTCTTTTGATGTGAAGATCAGCATAGTCAATATCAATGAGAGCATCGCCTGTTGATTGAGAAGCGAGCTTTAGAAAGTCTATTCCGTTAAGATGCTTCCATCTTACAGCATACTTGTTCGAATCCACGACGTTCATATTGCATGTCACTTTATCTGTAGTGAATGCATTAACATTCACGTAAACTCTACCGTTTACGCTTTCCAGATCAATTTCAACAGGCATTGTCTCAGAAGTCTCTATTCGTCTGTTTAAAACATTAACCTGTATGTTTCTTGGCATACCTTGCAGACCCAATTTAGCAGCAAAGTCAGAATCGATATACGTCTTCGTATCGGCATTATCTAATAGTGCATTTGGCTTAATTCTTTCAACACCATTCTTAGGATGATTGGGAACAGTATGTTATGAAGTAAAAAAAACTTGCTTGGGCAAATTTGACATCATTGTGGTTATTGTGATTGATCTGATATGTGGTGATGCTCCTCCTCACATGAGGGATGCAGCCATATTGTTAATAGTTGCGCCATTTCTTTGACCTGCAGGAATAGTAGACGTTATCTTTTTGCCACTAGCTATCATTTGACGTATCATTCTCTCCGTCTTTCGGATTTACAAAATTTGCCAGTTTTGAATACAATTTCTAGGAAACAGTCTGTTATAAGTGTCTCTACAGCCATTCTTATCATAGATTCGTGTTCAAGGACACATTCTACCTTAATGATCATCTACCAAATAACGATAACAAAGTCGTGATCGTTTTGCAAAGTGCCTTGTATCAGCAACATTAAGCTTCTTAAACGTATCAAATTTCCTGACAGCAAGTTAATTATTGCAAACTTCACAGAGTCTATGTCCACCTGGTGAGCTATTATTGTAACTTTAATATGTCCGGAGAATATTTTTACTGTTCGTTGGGGTTTTGTGGTCAACAACAACAACCTCGTGGCTTAATCCCTCCATATTTTCAAATGCCACAGTTTTGATATGTACCCGTGTTTAATCCACTCTTTCAGAACTTATTCTGAATCTGCCCCTTCATATAACCAACACTGAAATTGTTCCAGTAGATTTTTTCATCGTCTTCTCCAATTTTGCATATAATTTAATGATCCCTTACCCAAGCCATCATATCGACCAACTTCTCCCTCATATTGATAACCGCAACGTCTAACAAATCCTCGATCTTCTCAACATTTTTAGCAAAACCTGGTCAAATGTCTTCAATTTCTTCTATTTGAAGTGCTCTTTTGGGACGCTTACCTCACAACTTTTGATTAGATCTGTCTTTGTCAATTTCATATGTAGAAGCTGGGTGTCCAAGCCTTTCTATTATTTAGAGTGCTTGACAAGAAAGGCTCTGGCGCAGTTGCAACTTTTTGTACTATGGAGTGGCGGGAGCATTGTCATTTCAAGCAGAAAAAGCTGCTTGCCAAATTTTACATGTACATTTATCAGCAGAAAAAACAGGAACAGATACTCGCTGTAATTGTTTCAAGAGATCGTGTCTGATACCAGTAACAGAGGATTGGTAGTTTGCCACAATATCAACGTTTGCAGGATAAAGAGCAATGGGTGCATTAGAGGTCCATATATCTTTCTTTCATGAATATGACTTTGTTTGTGTACCTTCTATTTACTGTCTGTTCTGGGCTACTTTGTGTCTATGTTTACAACTATTGTCTTATGAATTCTGACGTAATGTCATTGGATTATGGATTGGTATGATTGCAATTATTTTTTCATAGGCACAGTATCGTCAATCTGCAATTCTGCATCTCTATCACGTTCATTTTCGGCCATGAAAAAAACAAAAACTCTATTGCTAGACACTCATTACAGTGACAATACAGAAGTATAGGCAATGTTTGCCATCCAATAAACACCCTGTGTTTTTGTAAATAAACAAGCGTGTTTACAAACTTGCACAGATGGAGTGGTAAGAGGCAGAGTAACTTTACAATGACAGCAGGAGTGCACTTAATCAGGTGTGAAATTGTTTGTCTGGTTACTGTTGGTTATGCATGCCCCTTGACTTTTAAAGCACAGTCTCGTTCAAGAGGTTTATTTCAGGGGTCAAGAAATCACTCAAATTTGCTAGAATCCTTTTTCAGATGATGATGATGATGATATGTATATATATATATATATATATATATATATATATATATATATATATATATATATATATATATATATATATATATATATATATATATATATATATATATATGCTTAATCTTTGGAAAAGGTGCATTTCTCCTAAGATACAGTTTATGTGCGATGCGATGTAAAGCTCTTATTTATATCTTCGCACGAGCTTAAGGAACCAAGTCATCATGCTCTGATAACCAACCTTCGAAATAAACCTTGATGTTCAAGTCATCGGTGATTAAAGTTCAATTAGCTGTATCTTCTGGCAATTTTTCCGTGAGTTTTGATTGAAATGATCACTGGCTCATGTTGAATAGTCTGTCAAATAACAGTGAATCGCATATTATTCGGAAACATTACGTGCCCGACAACTAAATAACATGTGATTTTACAACGAAAATTTCAATTTTTGTCCGGACAGAAATACAAACTCTGTTGACACGCAGATTCCAACGTAGGCATTCTTCTGCACCTGCGCGAGCCATTTACAGCAATTTAAAAATAAACATTCAGTACTTATGCCCTTTACTTACGTCGTAGTCTATTGTCCGAACACGTTGCGTAGCCAGATGTCTGGCAATCCACGACGCAATGTTGTTTTGATCCCGCAATATAGGTGAACTTGTACATCTCGCGTGATCGCGGCGTCACCACATCTGCGTTCTCCCCAGCACGTTGAGCATGCCAGACATCAACAAACAAGCTTGGAAGGGCAACACGTTTGGACAAAAATTAGCAGTTTTATGTGGCTATAACATCACTAATCATGTTTGTTTCTTCGTAAAAAACATTTTGCAACAAATATGAGCCTCCAACATGGAATTTTCCGGGGTAAAAAATGGTCAAAAGTTACAAATAATTGCCCTTTAATCTGCTGGCAAGTAGCCACCAACCAGATTCTTGGCAGTGAGCTTCTCAAAGTGAGTCGCACGGTGAATTTATTATGGAAAGTGGCAAAAACTGTTGATGTTCCTTTTTATACCTTATGCCGGCCGGCGGCAGGATCTACCATTTGAATAACAATTTCTGGTGAAGGTCCCACTTTCAATGTATTCATCTATCTCCCAAAAAGTATGTAAATTTATATAGTGTTTCCTCTGGAGTTCACATTATCAACAAATGCCCATATAAACGCTTCGCACTACAATCTATTACTAAATAAGAACTGAGTTCTATTAGCCATGGATATATCCATTGCACCACCACACATTGGCTGGCTATGCAGAAGTAACTGCGTGTTTACTACATTACGGCCCCCGGCCGACTGTCGTATATCACGATGTTTACTACAGCACGGCCGGCAAGCGTGTGTCAGAAAACAAGCGATAACGTACAAAGTAATTCGCCACGCATAACATAACACACAAGAAGTAGACGATGTGCGATAGATGAAATACGGAGACAGTTGGTTTGGAGTTGTTAATGTTTTTTTTTCCGCAGCATTTGCTTGCTAAAGAAATTATCCATTCACGAGTATCATTTATCGTTGTGTTGTTTGTCCTTTGTCGGCACGCATTTGAACTTCCAACTTAAATGTAAAACAAGTCATTGTCAATGACATTGTCCCCGCAAATATAATTTCTGCCACTGTAATAAATTGAAAGCGCATAAATCCAATAGTCCAATTTTCATGACTGTCAATCCTGGTAATTCTGTTGGCATGTTGTCTGAAATGAACATTTTTGTTCAAAGAATGTGTAATATCAACTTGTATTTTGATGGGTTTTGAACATGGATCTGCTGTAACATGGATGTCTGCCGTCATAACCACTTGGCCAATATCACATGCACAAACAATTTTGTTTGAAAAATGAGATATGGGGTAAAACGACAGAATTTAGAAAATACAACTCCTGTTGTGATTTTCAACCGTTTGATTGTATTTTCCCACCAAAATTTTCTGAAAGTGATTAAAACATAGAAAAAAGTGGCCGTTGAGGGCACGATAAAATCCAGGTGGAAATATCAATTTTTTAATCGAATAATTTCATTTTCTGTAATTGTTTTTGATAATTTTTTAAGCAAGGGGACATAATATTTCATTTGCTACACTCTTATATCCACATTTTGGCAAAAATTTGAAAAAAATATTAGGAGTACATTTCACGAAGACAACAAAAATTGACTGGTGCTCGCAGGGTGAATTAACAAAATCGATGGATTAATACCAATGGAAATACCAGTATAAAATAGTCATGAAAATGGCCATTGAAAAATGCAGTTAGCAAGCCCTCAACTTGTTAGGAAGAGTGTGTACTCTGTCTCTTTGAATACACTAGAGAAGCATGTTGAAAGACTCATTTAAATGAAAGTGATTAAAATAAAGAAAAAGAGAAGTGGCTGTTAAGGCCGTCATAAAATCCAGGTGGAATGCCAATTTTAAACCATTTTTTCAGCAACTCTAAAAAAACACACAAACCTAATTTTGATCATCTCATCATCCATTGAAAAGTTCTGGCCTCAACAGTGTATTGTTATGCAAATGATATGGACTCCAATAGGTTAAAGCATTTTGTAGACAATTGTAATATAACCTTGTACAGAACACAGTAACTGCTGGTTCTCGAGAAAAAATGTCGAAATAGTTAATTTAATGAATTGTTTTTAAAATCCATCATGGCAGCCAAGGTCCAATGACCGCACATAATTTTACTGGCCAGATGTTTCGGAGTAGTGGCATGCATGCCAAACATAAAATTGCAAGTTGATAGGCCCCTGCAGTTTTTGGAAAGGAGCTATTTATACCATTGTGATAAAAGTTGACGTGGATATGTATGTCATAGTACACTGTCCGTGTGCTAAATTTGAAGAAATCAGATCAGGCATGTCTGCATAATGGCTCAAAATATGAAAATTGCAACAAAATGGCCGCCAGACAGCCATATTGGGGGCGTATTGCAACGAAAATTGACATGCATATGTATGTCATAGCATTGTCCTTTTGCCAAGTTTGAACAAACCAAGTCTGTGCATGTCGAAGTAATGGCTCTAAACAGGATAAAATAGCAACAAAATGGTCGCCAGGCGGCCATATTGGATCGTATCGTTGATATACCAGGCCCCTTATGTAAATATTGATAAAATCTTGGGTGTGGTCATTGCATGAACACTGCTTAGAGTAAAAATTAAGTAAGTACCAATAAACCATATATTTTCTGAATCAGCATGAAATTTCCCACTTTTTCATACATAAGTTTTGTATTTCCAGGTCACGTGACTGATCACATGACACATCATGTGACCAGAGTTGGCAAAGAATATGAATATTTGAAGCATCAGGACGTGTTTTGAATCCATAAAATGACGCAAATTTTAATACAGTTGCAATTTTCATGGAATTGTCTTTACATATATGTAATAACAACTACCCTTTACTTTATTTATAGATGTACGTATTTAAGATTTTTCTCACAAAAGGCAGAGTAAATGAACCACAAACATCAGCATCTGACATGATTCTGTATTTGAAACTCAACACATTTTATATTTGTAAACACCTGCTTTATGTCTTCCTTGCAGAAACATGCATCTAAAATGGTTATGATTTATCAAAAAATAATTCACAACATTTAAAAATACATTTTAGGAAACAACATATCACATGACCAATCACATGACCAGTCATGTGACCAGTCATACTGATAATATGGCTGCTATAAAATTTCACTGGCTTATAGTAAAAAAATTGTATTTCCTCTAGTTTCATTCACGAATATTGCTGTTAATAGAACACATTTACATATAAATCATTTGTTTTCAATAAATAAACATTTCATTTCAATAAAAAAAACCAAACCATAAACATCTTCGCGATCGTCTGTACTTCTGAAAACTGTACGCGCGATGCTTCTGTGATCAGCCTGACCTTTCAGGGTCGAGGTCATGGGTCACGACATTTGCTTCCGAATTTTGGCCATACTCGGACGTAGGGGGCGCAATCACATTCAGACCAGATCGGAATACATCAATCTTAGTCGCGCTGCGTACCGACGCCGAAATTACGGGATTTTTAGCGACAAAAACGAAGCAAATACGCCTATTTAACTGTGCCGGATATTTCCGGCACTCAAGGTATATGGTAATTCAATATGGCGCCGGATATATCCGGCGCCATAGGTAGTCAAGGGGTTAAGGTGCATATGTACCCTAGAGTAACTTGTACTCGTACCAAGTTTCAATAAAATTGGGGCATGGATCTTTGAGTTACAGCTGCGGACGGATGGACGGACGGAACCCAATCTGATAGTCCCCCGGACTACGTTCACGGTGACTAAAAAGACTCTGATTGAAATGGGTCAAACCAGCCTGAGAGAGAGAGAGAGAGTGAGAGAGAGAGAGAGAGAGAGAGAGAGAGAGAGAGAGAGAGAGACTGTGTAAAATGACTCTAGCATGTGCCCCAATTGCATGTGCCCCCTATTCTTAATCATGTAAAACCACTTGGGTTACATGAAAATACCGTGTCATAAATTAGACTGGCTCTAACATATTTAGTAGGCTCATGCTAATTTATTTTTTTACTTTTCATTTAGTTCCATTTATGACGGAGGTTTCTGGACTGTTGAAATTCTACTTTCTTGGGAAATGGCGTTTATTTTGTGATGAGAACTGGCACAAACAAGATGCACTTGTGGCATGCAAAACACTCGGTAGGAGAATAATTTCCAATAACTACTTTCTTTTAAGGATCGTTTACCTTATGTGCAAATCAGCCTTCGATCATTTCAGCGTAAGAAATGCTGTGAGTCTAACAAAGTGTCCCAATCAGGCTCTCTTGTTCTCTTCACACATAGATATAAAATACTGATATGAAATGAAGTCTTGTATGAAGTGGTTATGCTCTCACTAATTTGTTTTGGTCAAACATCTTGCCTATTATTCTTGTATTGTACTATTGTTTTATAATTACATCAAGGTGCTATTTTCTTTCGCTTACAAACAAGTATCTTGTTTGCAGACTAAGTCTTTTGCTATTCTTAATCTTGAATCGTTGTTTTCTAATAGAGTATTTACACATTCATAACACACAACAGAAATATACAAATAAAGCAAACATAAAAAAGACAAAAATATGATCGGAAGACAGGAAATTCCTAAATTCTGAAAAGGACTTCGAACTTAAAGAACACAAAGCAAATACATAAGATTTAATTCATTTTGGCTGTTGCATGTAGATAAAAATCAAATGTACAATAGAGAAACTTGCTGTTTTTATAGTTTGCAAAATGTTTATGTATGTTGGTAGAAAAATTATATTTTAGATCTGTACTAAGGTCAGCAAAAGAAACCAGCGTAGAATTGTTATTTCATACACCTACCTCCTCTTACAATTTATTTTGTGTATTTTGTTATATCTTATTAATTTAATAGAATTGGCTATTGCGTTTTCGTAGTTTGGTTTATCCTGAGTGACTAACACTATGCTGCAAACATCAATTTTGTATTGCTTACTTTGTAGGTAAAAAAGCAAGAGCAATTGCACTGCATAATCTAGACCCGGATACGTCGGCAAGCATATGGATGACCAATGTTACGTGTGCTGGTAGCGAGAATAACCTCATGCACTGTAGTTATAATTACACCTACTCATGTACGTCGAACAAGGCAGCTGGTGTGACTTGTGAAGGTCTGTTTGAA
>LD345296.1:0-16113 GCA_001465055.1 Ptychodera flava | reverse complement strand
TATTAGCTACAATACAGTCACCTTACCAATGTTATCCCGAATGTTTAAATGCCTCTTGATGATGTTAGTTTTTGAAGGTTACATACAGGGTCAATCACGGAATTATCATGTAAAATAATAAAAACCAATAGAATACGACATATTACTTTTGTTTTTAGCATTAACTTTAGCACACTCCACTTATCAAGAATCCTAGGCATGAACAGTCTTTTCTTTCTACGTTTGCTACAAGATCAGCCAGTAAGATATCGATGCCTTGGGCCCTCGGACATGGCTAACATGACTGTTATGTATAACTGCAGATTAAACGTTTAAATATACAATTGAGGCATCTTTTGTAGACTCTTTACCTCAACCATGGTTTTATTTCGGTGTGGTCTTTTGAACGCCTGTGCATTACACTATAAAATCAATTCGGTGTAACCATGTGATCTTTTCCCCTTTATTTAACAGTTATTGAAGTAAGTATACAACATGCAAAAGGTCATAAGTATAAAATGTCACATGACTACTGACGAAAATCACATTTCAGCAGAGATACCAAAAGTTTTATGTAAATAAATCATTTTCTTGCTTTTTAACAGTTTTTATTTGTAATCCATATATAGTTTTTTCCACTTTTCTTTAGCTTTAGTCTCATTTATATAGCTTTCACACAGAATACAAAGCTTGAGGTCTGTTTGAAATAAATTGTGTACATTTAACTCATTTAGACACCATGCCTTAAAGATTGCATACATGGCAATTTATAATATGTGATTTAAAGCTGTATTATTTGATGCTACTATAACTGATACCATGTGAAGAATGGGATGTATACCAAAGTATTTCCTAATCATGGATCCTATTTTGTCCCAAAAATGTTGTATCTTAATACAATGAAAAAAATATATGCTGTTGATCTTCCGCAACGTTACACTTGTCGCATACAGGAGATGCTCTTAATTTCAATTTGAATAATTTGTTCCCATTTGGTAAGATACAATGAATAAACTTAAAAATAAAATTACAAAGCTTTTTATCCATGGCACATTTCGTACATCTATTACGCAAGATAAAATCCAAGTTCAATTGTTGTAAACCACAGTTCCTACTCCACATAGCTTCTACATAAGATTTCTTACATTTTTTTCAATAAAGTTCAAATACAATAGTTTAACCTTAATATTAACATCAGTTTTGGTCACGTCCATTTTAGTACTCGATTCAGATAAAAAGCTTAGTCAAGGTCTTAAAGCGTTTGATAACATAGAAAAATAACTAACATAATTACTCTTATTAATAAGTATATTTGTTATCTTATCAAAATCTATTTTATTACCTGTGACGATATCTTTCACGAAAATAATACATGATTTGATCCACCCAGGGAAAAACAAAGTTTTGTTTTTAAAACGAATAAATTGATTAGACAATACCACTTCTGTAACTAAGGACTCTTCCCTTATTTGGTGTTTTTACCTGTCTTCTAAGGCATTCGTGCATAAATAAAATCATTTATCTGTAAAAAGAAGAAAGAGCAGTGGTTTCAGGACAATCTCTAGGTTCTGTAATATTGCTATAAAATCAAATATAGTCAATATAGTTTTTTTCTAAATACAAACTTGGAATAAGCGTGTAACTGGGTTTCTCTCCTCCATCTGCATGTATAATAATCGCAATCATACCAATCCATATTCCATTACACTAGGTCAGAATACGTAAGACAATAGTTGTAAACATAGACACAAAACAGCACAGAACAGACAATAAATAGGCGGTACACAAACAAAGTCAAATTCTAGAAAGAAAGATGTATGGACCTCTGGCCAAAAGACCAAGAAGTGTTGTCAGGTATTTCGAAAATAGTAAGCGCATCCTGCCCCACATGTGGCATCCGCCGTATATCAATCTATAAGTCAGATAGGTAGTGGTCACTAACGAAGGCCCAATGTCACCGATGCCATCAGCGATCATTTGTCGAAGAGACATAATGTATTTATCTACCAGCTTGCGATACCTGCCAAAAAGCGTTTGAATGTAGTGACAAGTATTGCTCTAGTGTAACCTTGATTTAACAGTTTGTAAGAGAGATGGCCATGTTTCTACAAAATCAACATATGAACTGCATGCTCTTGCATATCGAATGAGCTGGGAAATGTATACCCCATAAGCTGGTGAGAGTGGAATATTACTAATGAGGTGTGGAAATTTGATTATACTAAAGTTGAAATCATCTCTCTTCTCATATAGCCTAGTAGAAAGGTGACCATTAGAGTCATATTCAAGTAAAATGTCCAGATATGAAGCAGAAGAGGCCGTTTCTGTAGTTTCTTTAATCTCCAAATCTGGAGGATAAATCATAGCGAGATAATCACTGAATTCAGAGTTATTCATTGAAATAACATCGTCTATGAGTCTTAATGTTAGGTTGAAATTTCTAGCTATATACTTACACAAGCGCATTGACCATGACGCTTTAAGTGCCTTATTTTGCTCTAAAATATCAACCGTTCTGATTCTAACATAGAAAGTGGATAAATACATTTCGACACTACAAAAAGTTTTAAAATTGCAACCTTCCCATACAAAGTAAGATTTCGATTACTCCATATTTTAAGAGTGTAAGACACTTTCTGGAGTGTTTCCTGCCAGATCAACTCTTTACAAAGTTGGATACTGGTGTGGAAATAGAATTCTTAAAGACTTGATGGGTTTATCAGAAAAGCTTATTCCAGCAATAATATCACTCCTGGTCTTCCATTTACCTATCCATAGACCATCTGTCTTTTGTGTATTTAACTGTGTACCGGCGACTTCGCCAAAGCTCTTCACTGTATGAAGTACTACATGGACACTATTTTCATTTCCTAAGAATAGGGTTGTGTCATCAGCTACTTGGGAAATTTTAATCTGTGTTGATCTATAATTTGATTTATCGTGGATAGCAATACCATTGATAATATCGTTACTACGGATTGCAGTTGCAAGAATCTCGACCACCAGTAGGGATAATAATGCTGACAAAGGACAGCCTTGTTTAATTCGTCTGGAAGGCTGAAAAGGTTTTGAAACATACCCATTGTTAATCACTGCAGATAGATTACCATTATAAATCGTCTTAACATGACTGATAAAGTTATTACCAAAATAAAGTTTCTCAAGTGCTTTAAACAAAAGGCATATTCTATTGTATCAAAGGCTTTTCTAAAGTCGAGAAATAAAATGGCACTCGGTAAATCCTCAATATCAGTATAATGAATGATGTCGTACACCAAGCGTATATTTTGTCCGATATACCTTCCAGGAATATACGCAGTACTCTCTTCATTCTGTTAGCAAGGGTAAAAGCAAGAATTTTATAATCTGTATTTAAAAGGCTGATTGGACGCCAGTTAAAGGCGCCCTTCTCAATCCCAGGTTCTCGCATTAGTGAATGTGTCAATAGCCCATGAACAGTTTGTCATTCTTGTGTTTTCCATTAAATATTTCATCAAGTACATAATATTTATATTAGATAAATCTGATAATTGAATTGGGACTTTAACGAGTGTGTTCTTTCATTCCTTTTGTACAAAAGTCTAAGAGCTGCAGTTCGTTAGCTATGACTAAGAGTTCCTTTCTCAAGACATTCAATGATTGACTGGTAGACGATATCCCCAATAGACTCCCAAAAAGTTTGATAAAATTCAGTCGATAGACCAGCTAACTCAGGCGTTTTTTCTTTTTTCATTTTGAACACTGCGCTTTTGCACTCGTTTATCGAGATCGGGCTATCCAAGAACTGTTTATCCTCATCTGATAACACATTGTCAACCATAATTTGATCTAGATACTGTGTAATGTTATCAGGAAGTGGCTTACGAGAGGCGAACAAATCTAGTTAGCAATCAACAATAGTTTCCAAAAATCTCACTATTACCAGAAATTTCTTTGTCTTTATAAATTAATTTACTAATAGCAATACTACATCTTCTCTTACGCTCTAAATTCAGAAAAAATTTGGATGCTTTTTCAACCTCTTTGACCCACTTTGCCCGCGCACGGATCTGTGCTCCACGAGCTTTTTCTTTATACAAGTACTCTAACCGAGCTGTCACATGTGAATACTCATTAAGCACTTCTCCATTGAGCGTTTCATCAATCAACTCATCTAATACTTTGAATTGTCTTCTAGACCCGTCATTTCATTTTTTTGAGATTTTGCTCTGTCTTTGCAGTAATTGATAGTAAACTCTTTTACCCTCATCTTTATAATTTCAAGCTTTAAGCTTGCAGACAACTCCTCATATTCACTACGCACATTGTTAATGATCTCTTTAACTTGACCTATGTATACTTCTTCCTTTAAAACAGAAGTGTTTAAGCGCCAGATCCCTTTTCCCCTTTTCATTTTTGTAAAATTAAAAGCAATAAACACAGCTCTATGGTCTGACAAAATTGTTGAAATAATGTCACACTTTTCCACAAAGTTATTTAAATGTTTCGAAATGAACAAATAATCTAGTCGTGTGAAGAAAGGGGGTGATTCATGACGGAAAGTAAAACCCTGGGTGTTTTGATGTAGAACCCGCCATATGCTACTAACAGTTAACATTTTACAAATAGAGTTTAAACGTAACGAATACCGCCTCTTTTGTCAAACTTTTCATTTGCGAGGCAATTAAAGTCTCCACCTATTATCAATTTGATTAACTCAAAATTAGTTAACCAAACAGGAATCTTTCCTGGAAAAGAGTTACGTTCTCCAAATGAATTAGGTGGATATACATTGCAGATAGAGATAGAACTTCCTGATATGCAACAATTCAGGAATAAAAAATCTACCGACTACTCCAAAAGTATCCAAGATTTTAACACTCAGACTGGGCTTAAAGAGGAAAGAAACACCACGGCTCTGAGACGAACCAAACTCATGCAGAAAACTACCTTTCCATTGGCAGTCAAATGAAAAGACAGTAACATGCGTTTCCTGAAGTAAGATTACATCACAATTTCGTTTTCTTAACCAATTAAAAATTGACCTTCGCTTTAGAGCATCTCGAAGGCCACGGACATTGACAGTAACGATCGAAGTATTGTCAACCATACAAGGTTAGGAAAAAAACTAAAGGATGTTACAGTCTTACTCTTGTTTATCTCGCTTTTGTTCATCCTTAGTCAAGTGTTCTGGTAGGGTTGTAGGATATCGTTTATTTGCATTCCCGCACATGTTCGGTCCTGTCGACTCAGCCGAAGGAAAGAGTCAATTGTGAATTGTGGTATATTTTTCTTGGAGCAAGTGCGGCGTGGTCTAGTCGGTATCGGCTGTAATGTCGTGCACGTGCTGCTATAGGCTTCGCCTGGTTTTACAGATGTAGCAGTGCTGGACTTCGCTCGTTGTGATTGGTTGTTCTTTTGACCTTAAAGTTTTTTCTTCCTTTTAGCTTCTCCACATTGGCTGTGAGCAGTGTTTTTTGGGTTTTTTGTTTCTTTTAGCTGGCTCATCACTGGGTACATCTGTTGACAATTCTTTGTATATCTCATCAATGTACGACTCTGTCTGCGACTGTCTCCGATTTGTCAATGTCGTCGCTTTCACTATTCGCAGGTGGCTGATCCTCTTGAAGTGTTAATGCCCTCTCTTCAGCAGAGGGGTTGATACTTCCATCAGAAGATTGTTTCTCCTGGTCGACATTTTCATTGTTTATTTTCTCTGCATTTTCATATTTCTTCGCTCTGTAAAAGATTCTCACTGGAAAGTTTCCGATACAAATGCCATACGTTGGTATAGGTCCGGCTATGGTTCTCATGTAAACGTATCGGTTTCCAGTGAAACGATTTGTCAGTTTACCCTTGACTCGCAGCCTTTCGTTGTCTATTTTTATAACTTCACAACCATATTGTTGGAGAGCACCATGAATCATAGCGTTGGCACCCGACAAAGGCAGGCCCTTCACCGTGATTCCCACACCTTCTGCTTGTATGATGAAAGGGTTTCTTTCTCTTAGTTGTACCAAGATACCCCAAAGAACAATTCCACTTGTCAGCATATTAATTCTATTTTCTTTCCCGTTTACATAAAATACGTTAGAGTCCACCAGCAAACTGAACACAAATCAGAGACTCAGGCTTGACAGATTCACAGGAAGTTAGGTATACCTCCTCAATGGTCAGGTAGTCTGCTGTCGAAGTCAGTCTACCTCCGTTTACGCATACGTCATTTAACAATAGAAACACCGGTTTGACGTCATCGGTAGCATGCGTTTGGTCTGCCATTTTGACTTCGTTGATCTACAAGAAAATGTTCTTGATGATACTCACTAAATGTTCGAGCTAAATGCTTTTAGCGAAACCAATACTTATCTGTATAGGTTTATGATGCCCTTGGTGAAGAAAACTTTAGCACACGCTAACGTATTCAGAAGTTTCAATGCAGAAAAACGCAGTCAGAACTTTGGATAAGCACCGTAGTGTAGCCTTTTACAGTGTCCACTCTTTCTTTTTATTGATGACCGGTGCTACTGTACTGACATTGAAATACTGTAATCCCTTGCATAATACGGTTCTCCATTCCAAAGTATTTGAATCGGTATCTATGCGTTCACCTTTTGCATTCTAGATGTACCTGATTACTGTTGTGTTGGAGTTTTGGTCAGTGAATGATTTAGTTTTATGTTTCATACTCTGGAGAACTTTCTTTCATTTGAATTAAGGTTACTTTCCACCTTTACCGGGGTATTTGTTTTTCCTGAAAAGTATTCCTGTAATATTGATCTTCAAGTGTGAATAATGTCTTGGTCTGAAATTTCTGTTTCTGTTTCTGGGTTAAATTTTGCCGAATTGTAGCATGCACTTGGACAACATCAGCTGTGAAAATCCCGTTGACACCTGCCGTTCACTACTGTGTCAAGACCACTGTGTGTATACGTAGTGATCGGGTGCGGAACGGTGGATCGTACGTTTTCCAATTGAGATGGCCGCTCCCAAAGATGGCAACTTTTAAGTATTAGTGACATGAGGCCAGATTTGTGAAATTTTTGACGATCCAATTTCAGGTTAGTACGGATTACAAATAGCAGCATATATCGAGTGTTACAATCTACAGCATGAGTAATGGCAGGACCTGTAGTCATTATCAAATAAACGTTATAAAAAGTCACGGTCAATGCCCTCCATACATTTGTTTATCTTGATGATCATCGGGGCAGACAGTAGTTTGATCAGAATCCAAAGACCACATTTGGCAGCATAATCCGAGTCAGACAAGTCGTGTCGGCGAGCGGTTTAATTGTAGGTGCTTTGTCACATACCGAATGTTTTATTTGAGACATCCCCGGCGAAATGTCAACTGTGGTGTACCATGGTCAACAACGTATTTGATGGTTTTTGATGTTTGACCATGTACTACCATGGTTGGCCATGATATGAGACCACAGTAGGCATTCCAATACTATGGTCTACCACAGTTAACCACGGTCTATCATGGCTGACCTGTTTATGGATATCGGCTTCCATGGTTGACCATGGTATTTGATGACTGATTGTATTTATGACCGTGGTTACTGATGGTCAACTATGGTTGACCATGATATTTGATGACTCATGGTAGTTTAATTTTGATGCCCAATTTTCTTGATGATCATATTGATAATAGGCTGTATGTATATACACTCCTATATTTACATAGTTGAGTCTCTTGACATCATTTACAGTTGTTAGAGAGAATTAATGTTGTTGCCCGGGAAGCTTTGACCAATTTGTTGTATTCTTGTTCATGTCAGAAGACTGTGGACAAATATCGAGCTGAATTTCTTGGAATTATTGACATGGAGGGCATGAAAGCACTGCTGCAATGGCAGGAAGTTAAGACTATCTCAGTCTCACTCAATGTTTGCCTCGAAACATGATATCAACATAGGCAAGGTCATAGGTCCATTGTCATTGGACCTTTGACCCTTTACCATGATGTCACATGTCATAAAGCAATGCATTTGATTGGCTCATTTGAAGCAGCCATCTTCAAAATTCATTTCAAACCGATTGTCTGTTCAGTGAACAACTGGAAAAGTAGCTGTGTTTTAACATCGATTTTGGGAGAAATTTTGGATATATTTGCTCATCAAACATTCAGGGAAACACTCAGAAGATGTTGGAGGATGATCTTTGATAGAATCTGAAGGGCTTTGCTGTTATTGCAGTGGACACTATAATGGAGGCTAAGTTTGCTGATCCTTAAGCGAGTTTGTCAAGTTATAATGACACCAGTCAGGTCTCACTGGTGTTTTGCAGAGTTTTGGTGAGGTTTATACCAAGATTTTTTCCATTCTGACAATTTTCAACCCAAGGTTTTGATTCAAAAACCATCAAATACCATTGGTCGGTGATCATGGTTGACCAAGGTTAATAACATGGTCAACCACGTTCGATGCCCATGGTCAACCATGGTTAACTACCTTGGTTTACTGTGGTTGACCATGGTTGGTGACCATGGACAACCATGGTAATTTGTGCCATTTAACAAACATGGTCGACCATGAACTACCAAGGTTGACCATGGTCATATGACCATGAACTAACATGGTATTCCATGTTAGACCACCGACACTTTCGCCGGGGATATGTGCGCGTTTGAAAAAAGCATCCGGAGCAGTGGATACATTTCTTAAAAGTTTAACATCTCCTTGAGAAGCTCCGGCCGTCCTGTATATACATATGGTACCTTCCACTGGAGGCCATATCGCAATAGCGAATACATGAATACCGAGACGTATCCGTACATGTTCAGCATCCAAGGCAGAGACAGAAACAGCATCGTGAAAGGAAGAAAACGAAAAAGAGGTCATCGAAAGTCCAAAACAACCACACCGATGTCCACAAATGTAAAGATAGCCTGCGTATGTCAGGAAAAGGATCACACTACAGCCAAACGTTAACGCCAATGGTCGATGATTTGTCGTCCGATGAGAGCATTTGTAACGATACCGACGACACGCAATGTTTTGGGACAATCTTTGACGAGAACAGCGGCTCAGAAGATATGACGTTCTTGTCTTTATCTTCAAGTTTTCTCAAATTCTCTCCCTTGACATAGTTACCGCTGACTGGCTTTTGCCTATGTCAGCCAAAATGACTCGAGGAACAGTCTTCACCTCAAAAATGTCGTGAAGAGCGAAGGCAAACTATTGCCTTTATAACGGTCGGACTTAAGTACCGTTAATCTATTTTCAAGGCGCGTGAAGTTCGAAAAAATAGCAGCTGACTGAATCATAGCATGGAGGTCTTTTTACCGTCATGATCACAAGCGCTGGCAATCTATATCTACATATAAATGCAGGATTTTTTAGTTGTGCCATAGAGAAAGATAGATAGAGTCGCAACGGGTATTGTTTAAGGCGTGAAGCGGTTACGTAACCCATCCATGTTCGCCTCGCCTCAGGTTGCTCTCGCCTTTCTTTTCCGAAGAGTGCCGACCATGAATCCTTCGGTAATTTTCGGATTTTCGCCAATTGTTAAGCGAAAGTATGTTCAGCAAAGTTTGTGTTGTTGTTTTCGTGTGGTGCTGAGCAGAATTGACGTGCTGGCGAAAACGGGAGTGTTTTGAGCTTCAGGAAAGTGAGTTTTACCATTTTAAAAATTCCTCTCATATTTTTATGAATATATAATGAGTGTGTTTGAACCAAATTTGAAAGTCTTTTATCGATACTGTCTGGTTTTACTCAATGGTTTACGGTCAGTCATACCGTCTTTCACACGTGCGTCAAGGAAGGACATGTTTATGAAACTGCTGGCGTGTTATGTTTTTATTGGCGTGAAGCAGTGTTTCTGGCCTGAGAGCTCACAAAGTAGCTATGGTTGCTACGCGACTGGCAGTACGATGCCATCTCGTCGTATATTTTGCTCGTGTAATTATCAACCACAAACAAAGCCTCCAAAAAGTTTAGCACCTTTGAAGCTCATTTTAATATGAAGAGCCAATAGTCTACCGAGACGACCATGGAACAAAAGGCATGCAGGCGTTACCACTCTGTCTATGTTACTCTGTGGTTGTGCTGTCAACCGATATTCAATTCGCTATGTCACCCATTATCTGGATCGCTCAATCAGAACCTTCCGCGGCTATGAACCCTTTCCGAGATCGAATGCTTACATAAAATTACATTATATTTACGCTTGTGTAGACGGCATCGAGATAGCGTTGCAGTCCCCACAGTTAGGTCGAACAGTTAATACTCTGTCGAAATGTAATTGCTAATCCGTCAACAATTATCGTAATCCCTTCCTCAGTTCTTGGCACTCCTCAAGTTTAGTTAGTGGTCGGCCATTGTGTACATTGTGCTCTGAGAGGAAACATTGCTCCCGAAAATCGCCCTTTTAAACCTCATTTCAAACGTTGACACCGACTTCAATGAGTGAAAATACTGTTTAGGCTGAAAAGTTGATAGCACTATCTGTTTTGGCGTTTTGTCTGTCCAGTAAATTGTTTATGACCATTCATGAAGGAAACAACCGAGCCAATTTACTAAATCGCCCTTTTCTCAGTTCGGCATTTTGTCACTTTGCAGCACGCTCAAAAGAGTTTAACTCGAGAAGGAGTGAACGGAAGTCCACTCAATTTTCACAGATGTGTGTCGAATAGGTTATCTCTAAAAGAGTGTCTCAGATTTTTAATTTAGGTCTTTAGAGTCGACTTATGGCTGCTTTATTAAACGGCATTGTGAGACTAATCAGTTGATAAACTTTGATTCAACACTGTGAAAAAAACTGAGGCTTTTTTCAAAAATCTGAGACACAGTTTTTGTAGCCAGTACGCTTAAGTGCAGTTACCGGTTGACACACAAACAATATCCCCCTGCCGCTCTGACTTAATTTTTTTACGTCATTTTACCCGATTTCTTTCCAAATTCACTTAAATCTTTACGAAAATTCATCGCCTAATAATTTTCTTGATCAAGCAAAAAAGTTCATAGAAATAGTTAGCAGGTGATATATAATACTTGGGTACAAATGCACAACTTGATGGCAAATTTCACGTTTGAAAAGAAATCGTCGCAAAGGTGAAAAGCTACCTTAAGTCATTAGTATGAGAAATATAAAATCTTCTGAAATTTTTAGATAATCATTTTAAGGTAAAGGTCGTTAAAATGTTCAAAGGCAGGGTTTGCTTAATTTTGTAAATTATGGAATTTTCTGTTTCAAGACCATTAATTTTAGGGTCTATGTTTTGTTCAACTTATAAGTAAGATTCCCGGCGTCACATCAGAAATGGAAAAGTACTGCACACTTTGTTATACGTGCATGCATGGAGAACACATTTGCTGCTCAGTGTGGCACCGTCCATTATCAAGTTGCAAATATGATATCGTGAGTTGCTGTAAAATGTTAAAGAAGACATGTCACTGTTCATCCCTCTTATCACTACTGCCTGTCATCAGTACTGTCACTGTAGAAGTAGACATCTGAGTATGTATTGCCATCCAAGTGCTAAAGCTAGGATCGTCCGTAGTACTAGTGTTGCCAATTTTACGTAACAAATGTTGATGTAGGTCCATTAGATGATTTAGACGTAAAGCACGCTTTTACTCAAAGTTAACATACATATTGTTTTGTTTTTCAGAGATATCACAATCATTTAAGATATTTGTCGGTACAAGCATCAAGACAGAAAAATCATGCGGTGAACATTTTCATGTTGAACCACACAGTATTTTCACACAACACTGCGGAAAAAGCATTTCGGGTAGCTTCGCTGTCATCAAGAAGCCTGAGGAAAAACATGACATGGATTATTTAAAATTAAGCGAAATTCAGTTCTATAGTGGTAAGTACTTTCTGTGTGTTTTAAGTACAACTTGATCCTTTTTTTAATTTTCATAGGAAATTCGATAATATTCATTCCATTGAATATGCCAAAGAATTTCAAGAATTTCATGAATTTCATTTAAATTCAGCGTGAACTGTTTTACATGTAAAACAGAAAAGCTTGAAGATAGAATGGGAAGTTCCCTAGTTTTCCTAATAAGATTTTAAAATATCTGCCTTGCCCATTAGATACAGAATAAAGATAATTAGTTTTTTATGTGACCTGTTTGATTTCAAATCGATGTTGAAACGGTGCAGCTCTTTTGATAATATGATTAGAGCTTTAGCAGATAGCAGAGTTGTGCACGATATTTCATTGCATTTTGATTCGCATATTTTTTGGTTACACAGACCCATCATATATTGGATGTACGGAAGATGTCGAAAATAGTCATGTGGCGTCATTTGCAACAAACAACTCGTGGGATTGTAGAGTTACGTGTGCAGAGAAAGGATTTGTCCTGGCTGGGCTGACAAACGCAGGATATTGTTCTTGCAGAAATGACCTCAATGATACAAGCAAGCGCTCAGGAAGTTGCCGTGTGTTTCTTAGGCATTCTGGCGAGAGTTCTTTAAACGAAGAAAATACTTCAGAAAATGCAATCAGTTGGTTCGATTCTGGCAATGTTGTGAAAGAAATTAAGGACGTTGGCATTACTGATAAAGACGTGACGCTAGTGTGTCAGTCATTTTCAAATCCAAACAGTGATCTATTCACCGTCAAAGGTTCTGTCTTCCGTCAATATGATGTAATTATTTGTAACATATCTGTGAACTTCTCGGGTGATTTTGATATGATATTGCGCGTTCAAGTCGATTTTCTTAACACTGAACATCGGCTGAATGATGTCTTACAAACAAACGCAAATTACACAGTCTCAGTCTCATATAAATTCAGTGGTACATACAAAGTGCAAATCACAATCAGTAACCCTCTCTTGGAAGTTGAGACACAATTTCCCATGGAGATACAACCAAGCCGAAGGCGTCCACAGTTAGGCTTTACTGCACCTGAACACCGAAAAAGCACGAGAAAAGTTGATATCAAAATGATGAGCTCATGTTCAAGCGTCGATCAGCTTGCAATAGTCGGCATTCCAGCATTGTTTTCATCAAAGTTTGTAGAGAACAACGATGCAACTTGTGTAATGAAGTATGGTGATGGGGAGCCAACAATTACCAAGTCTGTAGACCAGCCCCAGAATCTCTTGTTCGAGCATGTTTATACCAGCCGAGGTCTTTTCTATGGTACATTGGAGTGCAGCAATGATTATGGTGTCTTCAGGTTACCATTCAAGCGATGTGTTCGGCAAAATGTTACTGATATTCCTGTCTCCCCTTTCAGTTTTTCCGATGACAAGCCATCGCTTTTAAGATGGATAGTGCAGCCTTCTGCCGAAGTCCAATCCATATCTCTTATGACAAACTCTCTATCATCGTCAAAAGAGAATATTGAAAGCAGAGTGGTCCTCGGTTTAAGTGATAGAACAAAACATGAAGTTGAACTTAACTATACTGATGGATATTACACACTGGCCTACAAATGCAAAGGTTTCTACTTGTTGTATATGTTATTGTTCAACTATCCACAGGCTGTTATTCCAATGGTGACCCATTATTATGTGACTGAGAGAGTTTCTGATGTGTATCTTCACATTGCTACTCAGTTTGAAAAAACAGATTTCAGAAGTCTTACGGTTGGGAACATTCATCTGAACAGATACCTAGAAATTGAGCAATTATCCAATATCACGATAGAGTTTTCTATAATCAAAACTGTAGATGTTGTTTCAATTTTAAGTTTTGAAAATGACAAAATAACGTTTCCATCCGAAATTTATCTCCACAATGGCACATTCTCAAACTTTACTGGAAGTCGAAATCGTTGCTATGATAAAAAGGGCAACGCTACCCTAAGACTTACCGCTGTCAATGAGGTTGGACTGTCATCTCAGATGTACGATCTGTCTGTGTATCCACTATGTGAAAAACCTGGTGTTTGGATCAATGGATTTGGAAAGTACAAATCTATGCCTCGAAAGGAATACAGATCAGATGCGATTACAGTAACAGGAATAGTAACGCAAATATGCAGTGTAGATAAGGTAAAAACGTCGGCAGTTTTCAAATGGTGGGCCACGAAGATACATAAAAACGGTACATCAGAGGAATTGGATATTGAACAGTCTGGCGGATGTATCATCACGTTCCCGCCAAAGATGTTTCAGATTGGTTTAGTACATATTGGACTTGAAGTTAGCATTGGTGAAATGTTCGACTCTGGCAATGATGCCATCTACGTTGAAATAGGTAGAGCGCCACTTGTAGCTTTGATCAATGGAGGGCCGTCAAGAATACATTATATTTCGCAAAACTTAACTCTAGATGCATCAAAATCAAGAGACCCTGAATACGACGAGGATATGTTAAAGTTTACTTGGACCTGTCATCAAGCAAATTCTACTTTTATTGAATTTAATTCCAGCATCGACAATTCACAATGTAACATGTCAGCTTTTGAGTATTATAGTTCCAATACAGAAAAGATTGTTATCGTAAACTCCGACTCTTTAAGGCTTGGGATATACACTTTTATGGTAACAGTCCTTGCGAAAGATGGTTCGAGTGCGACTTTTAGGCAGGATGTGTATGTCGTAGCAAACGCATCGCTGGAATTCAAAATAAGGTGAATGTTTGTTTCACAAAATCTGGGGAAAGTCGTATATAAATACCCGCGGGTAGACCTAGCAAAGCAATACACTCAGTTTTACTAATACTAGTTCTGGCGGGAAAGAGTAGATGAATGCCCGCGGGTAGATCTACCGAAACAATACATCATTTACCTATACTAAACAGAACCACCAGTGGAATCATTAGAATTCACCTAACACATTGTATGGAACAAAGCAATGTCCTTGACATCATGTTCCTCCTCGGTTAATGGTATCCGAAAATAATATTTTTGTAATACTAAAGCGGAAGAAATGTGTCTGACACGCTCAGTTTTTCCATCGCTTACACGTGCGTACTTTCAATGCCAACAATTTAGCAATCAAATGGCCACCGTCCTACTATCATTCTAGTTAACGAATTTTCGGCCAATGCCTCATATACCTGTTGCTCAGCTGAAAATGTGCACTAAAAATCGACAAATACTCTGGTTAACGTTAACAATCAGCGTGTTTCACAATATTTTTTACAAAATACTCTGAGATAGTCACAATATAATGATGACATATTCTGAGATGGCTTTGAATTTTACTTCTCTTAGATGATGACCAACTTTTTTCCGAGACTTTCATAGGAATGATGACTAAAAGAGGGTTTTATATTGTATGCATCACGTTTTGATATGAATAGTACCTGGAAAATAAGTCAAATTCAAAGTATCATAGATCATTTAAACTACGTAATATTCTTGTATAAATTGATAAATCGTCTCCTTCTGCATTTTGAAATTTATATAATATCAGGTCTTTTGAAAATCTGAGCTTTTGACATTCGCTTGCAAACCAAGGGTAAAATATTTTAAGTTGCTATTGCACAATCGTTGTCATTGATTTGCCTTACGTGTCGTTTCTATTTTTCCTTTGAAGCTGACAAAACTCTAACTTTACATAAATCAAAAATATCACATTACTTCTCTAGGAGCATGTATATATTCTTTTTACAGAATGGGGTTTATATGATTATTTTGTTATGATATCTCTATGTATTAAAGAATATTTCATCATCGTAATTCTCAACATGGTTCATGCAAATGAACATTACATCTACATAAAATTCATTGGCCATATGAATATTGTCCTAGGTTTCTGAGTTCATGTTGTGTATAATTATACTCATCCTGTCTGGCTAGAGAAACATCACGAGTGTTGCCCGCCAAAAAGATGGTGCTCATGGCCGTAATACTGTCCGAGTCGAAGGTGTATCATTAATATTATTGTCAGAAGCACCAGCTCAAAACCAGCTGAATCATAAGGATTCCCTTGACTCATTTTGACTCTTTGACTTTTAAGTGTAAGTGGGATGATATACTTGCATATTAAGTGCTTTCTCAAGTAAAAGCTGAATGTTATGTCCTTCAATTTCTATATAAAACATTTATGATAATATTATATATAAAAAGGTAAACTTTCGATGTTCAAGATAAACATGGTCGTCACAGTGGTACTCAGATATTGTCACTTATTAGCTTACGTGTGTAAACACGTGGGCTATTGTCATAGCAATGTCTGTCTGTCTGTCTGTCCGTGTGTGTGTATGTGTGTGTGTGTGTGTGTGTGTGTGTGT
>LD345294.1:39142-54449 GCA_001465055.1 Ptychodera flava | reverse complement strand
GAAGAATGCAAAAAAAAAAATTGCCAGGATTCACAAGGAAAAAAAAAAACATCCAGTGGAACATGTGGAAAAAAAATAATGCCCCCCCCCCAAATCTTCCAGACCCCCCCTAGGATATCAAATGGTCCACCCCTAAGCACATCAGATGTTAGCCGGGACATTCACCATATTGTACCAATGGTGTGGCACTATTTCCGCGGTATGGTGAGATGGCCAACACGGCCAGAAATAGATGATTTACGTGGTAACTGTGAGTTCTTTCCGAACGGAAAAATGGGACAATTGACGGAATATAGGGGCCAACTGTTGAACCCCAGAGTGACTTTTACAGTGGTTACGCACATTATCATTGCATTTTCATTGCAATTTTCTTCAATCCTAGCTGGCGAAAATGCCATTACAGCTGACCAGTTTTGTCGGCAAGGACTTAAACAACGTCAAACTTTGTTTCCCTGGCCCAACAAAACCAAAACATGGTGATGATGCAAACATCAATAGAAGTGCAGGTACTGTCTGTGATAACATTGTGATAGGCAGGCAAAATAGACTCTTTAACGAGAACTATCACCTATATAAAAGGACTGTATTTGAAATGGCGTTGATAACGACCCTGAGGTATTTCGAAGAGTGATGGTAAATGGGAAGGTCAGCCATGCAATTCTTTCATCATTGCTGATTAATACCAAACAGTTTCCACTCCTTAAAGGGATACAGTCGTCGGAACTGCGCTCAAAGGCTGTATGGGACCCATACGACCAATGGCAACGCTGTATTAAAGGTACGATGGTGATTGATAAAGTTAAAACATCCATGTCTGTCATAAGCTACATCCTATAATTTAAATGTTTAAGCTATGATGATGAGGTGCATGTAGATATCGTGCACGGAATACATTGTTTGTAAACAAGAAACTCGCACAGGCGCAGTCCTGACGACTGTTCCCCTTTAATATCATTAACTGAAATCAAATGCACTTCGACATAGCTTGGTTTAAACACAGTGTTACGGGAATATATTGGTTCATTGACACAGTTCCTCAGATTACCAATATTCAGTTTTATTCATCGACAGGGTTAACGTAAAAACTGTAGGACAAAATTAGCATAATCTATGTAAGAAACTGTCTACAACTATTAAAGTCAGGAAAACTCAGAAAGTTCTACAACTACAAACTCAACTATAAATCAATCAATACTCAAATCAAAAATAGGTCGGGTACGCACCTCCTATTCCTGGGTCGTTGGTGAATTCATGTGTAATTTTTGGCATCGAAGTACCACAACGATGTTGAGGCTGGTACTCGTTTAGGCGGATACTCGTTCTGTTGTCTCAAGAGAACATGGTAATGATCTTGTATTTCAAGGTTAATGTAGAGGGCGCTCTAATGCAAACTACTTCAATTGTAGGAAATTCAGAAAAAAAATGTAGGAAAATCCAGTTCATGTCAATGCAGTGTCCATTATCAATCGTTACACACAGACATTTTTTCTCTTTTTGTTTGTAGTTTTTAATTATTGTCGATAATAGAACTTAAGTCTAGACTATGATCCCCTTTTCAACGGTGACAGCGCTGGCTGCATTGGTGTAGACAAGCTCCGTGAAATGATCATGCTCATGGAACATGCATCAGGAAGTAAACCTAGAAATTACGCAGTTAATTCACACACTGTAGTTCTAAGAATCATTCTGACAGTGACACTGTATCAGAAGTTGCACCAACTTTTTAAAAAAACAAACAAAACATTCCTTCGTGACACAAGAAATCTAACGCAAGTTTGATAAATTTTTTTCTGGTGTTATTTTCTGATATTCATGCAATTATGAAGACTGCATTGTATATGTTTATTCTGAACAGACAAGACTCCGCACGCTATCTCCCGAGATAGATTAAGGTTCTCCCATGTATTGGTTGTAATCTTGGTTAAGAGTGTCTATCCGAGTTAGGTCCTCGTGTGTTGTCGAGTATTTGGCTTTTAACAAAAAGCGGTGGCTTCAATAATACATTATGCATCAATGGAAGACAAAGTCATTGTATCATAAACATCATGACAATGATTAAATTGATAATGTCAACTGTAATTACACTTTATAATTAGTTAGGCATAACTGATAAGTTACAAGGCCATCACACCTTCATCGTTCTCAACATTGGACCTATGTTATTTCTCAACGTCCCTGATTTAATTAGACATGCGATGATTTCGTCCCAGTTATATCTAAAGTTATTGTTAATTAAGCAGTATTGTTTCAATATCGAATATCCCATTTGATATTCCGTCAGTATGGAGTCAAGGACTACTATGTGTATTTACTGTTGAGAAAGATGTTTAGAAAGTCTTGCAGAAATAATCAGTCATGAAAATGCATTTATGTCGTACACTAAGAAAGACTGTCAAATTCTTGTAGGTACTGTGTTTGACGGAAGATTACTTGAAATATGTGTAGTCATAGAAATCTGTTCGTGGCTGTAGGGGTCTTTGCGAACCCTAATAAAGTCAGGAACGGGATGAGGTCAAAATGGAAGTCGTGAATATCGGTTAACAAATGTCAATTCATGCAGATAAATCAGAAATACTGATAAACTTTTAGAAACATTCGCAATTTTATCTTCAAATGGTACATTCTATACCGAAAGCACATGCTTTGAAAGCCAAATGGTGTTGACTGAGGTCGAACTCTCCGTCTTATCATGTATGTACCAAAGTACATCCATAGGAGAAAGTTTGTTGAACTGTTTGTTTCTCTGAGTTGTTGTCATGACATCACTTTGAAATGGACGACTTGCTATTCCAGCTTTCTACTATGACGACATGCAGGCTTACCGTTGAAGTAAAGGGCGGCTCCGTCGTTGACAATAGACGAGAGGAAATCCACATATAAGGCGTGCAGCATGGGTGGGTACATCACGACACTTTTAATTTGAAGCAAATGGGTGCAATATGAAAAGACACTTACGAAAAAGGACTCGACATGTTTCAAATTATTCGTGGCAAATTTACAAAACAAATGATGATTAAGAAGTAATATTTTTTTCAACAAAAGTGCATATTAATTCTTCAGCCACATCTCTGCGTTGATGAGTAATAACGTGGTGCGACTTTGCCATCCAAATTTAAATTAGCCAGTCTAATTTTCTCGAAAATCAGCGACTTGCTAGATGTGAACGATAATTTGAATCATCGTGACTTTCAAAAACTCTTGGTGACAAGGGGCGTTAGGGCAAAAGATTCGGAACTGTTACTATTTAGATGCTCAAACTGAGATGATGTTTAGGAAATAACAGGTGCCGCCAACTGTAAATTTCATCAATTTCGCAAAATCATCACAAAACATGGTTTGAAGGCTGATGTACCAATTTTACTTATTTTTTGACCTGGACCTGGAGGGGAAGGTAGAGCTGTTTGTAACTTCCCTCCCAGTGGCATACACGGAAAATATGCACTCCCAATGAATTTTGATGTCCACTGCCCTCCAGTACCAATGGTCTGCCCGCTCCCCACAACAATTCAAGCTCCCCACTGCCCTCTCCCCACTACTGAAATTTCCCATTCCCACTAGGCAATCCCGATCAACGTAAAACCGAGCGAGCATCTAGCAGTATACCCTGGAACATTGCTCCCCTCTTAGTTAGGCACTTAATTCAACCACGGCTTTCCTCTCCCTGTACATATTTTCCCGTACCAACTGTAAATCTTTACCCCGTCCACTGAAAACAAATGAAATTTTTTCCCCGCCACAGTAAATTTCGATTTTTCCCCCCGCCCGCTGATTAGTTTTGAAATTTGCCCGCCCTCTGAAAAACTGCACGAACAGCTTAGTTGGCGGCACCTAAAATAATGACTTCATTAGAATCCAGAGCCTCCAACGCTCCTCCAATACATCAGTGTTATGTCTTGCTGCTGAACAAAAAGTGGCCCAGTAACAAGTAAAAATTACTGTTGTAAAATTTAGGGTGGAGGTTGGGCAGGCATCGTGGCGTAATAGGTTGAGAGCACTGAGGTCAAGTTCGTTGTCAAAGACGTCACGGGTTCGAAACCTGGCATAGGCAAGGCACCATGGCACGTTGGAGATTCTTTGGTGCCGCACAGTGACACGAAACAGCCCGTATCATCCGACGGTAGGTGATAATAGTAATATTTTTTTAATTATTTTCATTTTTAAATTTTTTGTTAATAGTGATATATTTTTAATTATTTTCATTTTTAATTTTTTTGTTAAATAGTGACTTTAAATTAAATTTTCAATGACATGATTCGTAGTCCTGAGTTTCTGCAATGTTGAAATGTTCGGTTTTCACATGTATATATTTACATGTAAGTACAAGTTGTTATGTTTTTTTAAATGGATAAGAAGTGATAAAAACTCACTTTTTAAAAAAGTAATAAATAAGTCTCAATAGCAAAACGTTTTGCCCTGAAACAAGCTTCAAATATTTCTTCACGTTGGCATGATGATCACTTTCGGAATAATATGGAGTTTGGTCTTGTATATATAGGAAGTGGTTATTACTTGGAGATAAGTGAGTAGTGATGATAGTAAACATCATTTAGGAGGAAATGGTTTACAGACATTTTACATTCATGTAATATTTTGCGTCATTCTTGCGAACAGCGACTAAAGAAAACCACTTAAAGAAATGCTTATACGCACTATAACTTATCAGAAATAACAAACAGAGAAAATGAAAAATAAAAAACCCAGCGAGCACAGTTTATAGCAACAAAGCATACTGAAAACACCTGACAGAGACAGAAGAAGTCACTTTTTAAGATGCATAGTGTGTAGAATCCTGAATTACGAAACCAATAATACCCTTGGTGTAGCAAGTTCAACACGATTGTGTGCGTTGGTACACTAATTAATGTTCTATTCCTTGCATTAAAATGAGATTTGTTGAGAGTAAAAGAGAAAGTCTTTGTGGCTCCGATCATTGGTGCAAAAGCACTGGATTGGTGTAGTGCAAGTAGGCTGTAAAACAGGCAGAGTCTGTCTTATACTCGCAGTACTGAAAGATCGCATAGAAACTTGTTTAACAAGCAAACTCTGATAAAAACAGTTGGTCATTTACTCATAGAATCGTTGAGATATATGGTCAAAAGTTCATTAAATTTGATTTATTATATCAGCTACACTACTCTTAATGGGTTTCAAAGTTATGGTATGAAAGAAGAAACACGGTGACAGTAAAAATCTTGAAACTATGCCTGCTAATTTCAGAGACTTTTATCAAGCATGCAGGAATTCTGGGATACAAATATCTTAATCACTGTTTTCACAGATAAGGATGAAAACCATAGCCAGACATCGATTGGAATCTAAACAATAATGAGCCTTCCGTATTTAAAGACACTGTCATCCACTATTTATGCACGTTGTCAGTGACTTCAAACTCTAGTGAGACTAAAAGCCGACACATAAACACTCCTCCACAACTTCAGAGGATTTATTAAAAACCAGATGGGTCGGGCTTTCAGCGACATAGTACGTCTATCTGCTACCAATTCAACGCTCTGTCCAGTCTCAACAATTCATCGTTTCGTGAAAGTTCGACGTAAAATGTATGCTCCATCCGGTTCATGCTTCAAGAAAGAGTTCCCCTAAACTGAGTCACTTCACAGTCACCTTTGGTCTATTCCGCTCTGCGTATATATATGTGCCCCATAGACGTGTGTATATATCTTCTTCTCAGGCATATGTATACACACGTTTATGGGGCGCATAGGCCTAGAGCGGAATATATCACAGGTGACTGTGGTCACTTTCACCAATCTGCTCCGCGCTTTGCATGCCATCAAGAGTTGGTTTTCAGCTTCATTTGCACGCTGGACATCCATTCTGTATTAGGGCAGCCACCATAGCAGTGCGTGCCCATCTTCCTGATCACCTCATCCAAACTCTAGGCAGGTGGCCCAGCGGTTGTTATCGGACTTCTATTCGGACACCAGGAAGCCTCCTCTCTCATATATCACCAGCATTGACTAATTCATAGGCACATTTGACATTCTGCATTCCAATTTGCTGCCTGGTTGACTTTTCAATTTGATTTTTAGAGAGGTGTGCTCAAAACGGATTACAGTCAACTCGCACCTTTTCCAACCCGCCCAGAACCAGCTCGCCCGATTCCAACTCGCTCGATACGAACTCGCCCGATTCTAACTCGCCTGTTGTTTGAGATGTACATGTAGTATAATAATATATCTGTTGTTATAGATTCTACGCTCCTTGTGTTGTAAAATTTACGGAGTGTCCACTGACAGGCGATTGTCAAAGATTGAGAGCTTGGAATTTGCTATTGACAAGTGGAACTTTTTTCGCCAATATTCACCACAGTTCAGCTAACTAAACTGCTCTTCTTCCACTTGAATGAAGAAAATGTTCTACCCTGTGAAAATTACAAAATAAGTACCAATACGTCACAAATTCATCATAATGTACGCAGTAGCGAAAGCCGTCATATGCGGTATCGAGGTATCACCTGATATTGCGTTAGCCACAGTCCTGCACGTGTTTTGGCCGATTGTTATTGCCGATTTCAAGTATCTTGTGTCGTGAATCCTACCTTTTATGAACTGGTCGGACGTTATTTAAAGTCGATGATTTGTGAGGACGAGGTACTCATGAAAAATTACAAATTGATTTCGGGCGAGTTGGTATCAGGCGAGTTTGTTCTGGGCGGGTTGGAAAAGGTGCGAGTTAACTGTTACCCAACTTTTCTGAGCCATACATTAACCCTTCAAACGGAGGCATCTGTCGCCCCAGATCACTAACTCCAGCCGGGCCGTACATTGCTGCCGCATGCCAGCCAGGCAGGAGCCCCACCTTCACATACACCTCCATTTCACCCAATGAGTTTGCACCATCAATGCTGGGGCCATGCATGGGGCACCTTTCACCCCCAGATCATAACTCCACCTGAGCCATGCTGTCGCCTCTCGGGCCGTGAGTTCCCATTTATCTCCAACCCAGCAAGTCAACTCTGGCTGTGACAGTCACCATCACCCACACTTCCCTTCAAACCACCTATGGCGTTGACTTTGTGTTGACACAGGCACAAGAAGGCGTTGAGAAACCCATTGTTTACGGAGAACGTTCCCCGAGTGCGTCGCAACAAAGCTACACCACTGAACGTAAAGCTATCGCAGTTTTAATTGCCTTACTCGATGCGATCCTTACTTACGTTCAACTAAATTTCAGATTATTACAGATCACACCAATCTTCCATCCTTGTTTAGAAGTAAGAAACTCTCGCTAGATACTTAAGTACAAGGTTACGATTTTGAAATGTTCATAAATCAGGAATAACTGTCGCTCACGCTGATGGTTTGTCTGGTAGGAAATATTTGGATGTTTGTGATAATAGTTCCGGTAAGTAGTCAACCAATAGTAAGTAACACCGAAATTCCTCTAGACAATGATATTGTAACAGATGTAGGGCAATTGTATAACACGGAATTGAAGGTGAATCTAAAGCAGAAACGGAATCGCGATCTGGTTGTTATACTGAGAGAAATATTGAAATGAACCACGACAACTCGAGCAATACTGATGCAGTTACGTTGTAGAAGAGGATGAAGGGGTGGACGATTAAGAGTTTACAGAAGAAAGCTCCTCAATTAGTACATTGGTTTGATTTTAGGCCGAACAAAAACAATTGTGCTATTTCGATAACCCGACCTACCCTATTTTTCACCTGCCGACCCTAAACCCTTTAAAGCTACGTAAACACGGAAGTAAAGAAAAAGAAAGAAAAAACCCGATGAAAAATGCATATTTAAAAATATAAATATTTTGGAAAAAAAATCATGCCGACCTACCTACCCTATTTTTGAAAACCATGTTATCGGAACAGCACAATTTATTTTTTGGCCTTATCGAGAAAGGCAAGTTGCCGAATGATGACAAACATGCGCGATACATGCCATGTGATAGCGACAATTATGCAATGCGACTGGCAAGGCTGCCAAGAAAGATGGATGTGTCAGACAGTTAGTGGTTCCTCAGTCGGTGCGACTTTATATCCTTCATGATGATTATAAAGCTGTCATCAAGGTGAAAATCGTACTTTAGAGACTACAAGGTGAAGATATTTCTGGAAAACATGATAGAGGATATTACTTTTTTTGAATTATTCTAACTTTATTTATTTCTATCACAAAGATTCTACATTGCTGTTGTTCAAGAAGAATAATAGTGTCATATATCTACAGTCATTGGTATTACACTATCTATTGTCCTCTACAATATTATCTAAAAATACATATTCTTTTCCAAAAGACAAAGAACTTTAGATAATTATATTTTTTGCATCATATTAGTAAAATGAAAGTAGTTTTGAAAATGCATATACTATATCACCGATTTTTGGTATGAATTGTCTTTTCTAAAATTGACCCATGAAGTAAAAATTAATATTTTGCAAGCTAGCCTGATGATCGAATTGACAAATCTAATCAACAAAGATTCATGAAATTGTTTATAACCTAATACAATGATTTGGAAATCTACGGATATAAAGTATATCAAGTTTTGTCAGCAAAGAATTGACCTGCTCCTAGAATAGACCAAGCCATTTGCAATTTAGAAACGCGTTGGTATGAATCAGTCCAGTTACTGGTTACAGACTTTACACTTTTTGTCCGTTTTAATATTCCACCCAAAAAATTTATGCCATTTGGAAGGATATTGTGTATAATTTTTAAATTAAACTCCGCAAGCTTTCTGTCGTTCGTCACTTCGATAGTTTGATCAATCATATTTTATGCCATTGAGAAGGAGTATAAAATTTTGATATTTTGATTGCAAATGTCTTCTCTATAGGAATGTTAAAAAAGGTTTGAAGAGAGGGTTGAATTATAATAGTTTTGAAGTTTATTTTGTAAGGTTTCGTGTAATACAGAATCCTCTTGAAAATTAAGAAAATTATGAGAATATTGACTGAAATCGATCCGTGTTCCTGTAAGTGTTCTTTTCCAATTTGAAGGTATTGTTTATCTGACGATAGTCATTTCAGAAATCCAATTTCTTTTATCTTTCAACTTGCGTAGAATATAATCTTTCATCAATAGAACCTGTATCTCTGTCTGGGATATTATTGACCAAAACGATGACTGAGTCGATCAAGTTCTGAAAGTATAGGCCATGACCATTGCACAAAATATTTTCGTTTCCACAAATAACTTGATTTCTTATGTCTAGTTGGCTAGGATATGGAAGGATCATATATCCCTCTCCAGCCTCGTACCAAACCTGAACAATATTTCTGTATAATTCTAATTTGCAATACTGGATATGTGAAAATACAACGGTATTTTGATAATTAAAGAAAATGGAATGAGATCTGACCCGAAAAGTTTCTATGTTTTAAACGGTACAGCTTTCCATTTAGCACTGGTAGCATCGTCACTGGTAAATAACCTACGTAGCCAAGATGCATAAAAGACCTTTGTAAAATATAAATATCAGGCATGTTCAGTCCTCCATTTTGGTACTCTCCGATGATCGTTCTTCTTTTGATTTTGTCAATGCCGCTTTGCCATAAAAAAGTATAAAATAATCAACTGATTTGTTTAGGATATAAGTATCTGGACATCTAAGCGTTGTCATGGTAAATAAGATTGTGGAATTGCTAGGGATTTCACAATAGTAATTTTAACGTGCAGTATTAAATTCCTACTTCTCCACATTCCTAGAATTGATTTGTCTGTCTATCTTTTTCTCCCAGTTTATAAGGACTAACTTTGCATGAACATGCCTAAGGATTTCATGAGATCTGACACCCGAGTTAGCTCTGAGAATTTATCATTTCGATATTTACATTTGCCAAACCACAGACCTTCTGATTTGGTGACATTTAATCGTAGTCCTGATAAGTTCCCAAAGTGTTTTACTACTGCAATAGTAGCCTTGACCCCAGTCGTCCAACGAAGGCCAAAAGCGGAGACAGAGGTCCAGGCTACTGCAAAAGTTACTCGTATTGATGATTCATCTGACACAAAGAGTGTCGTAAACTATCATCAGTGACTTGAGAAATTTTAATTTCAGTTCTACAGGGATATTTTCCGACTCCAATAGGCCCAACACTAATACCATGAATATCAGACTTCAGTTTAATGTTGCAAGCCATAATTTTAAACTGATACAAGAAGAAACAAAAGGGCGGAAAGAGGACATCCTTGACGGATGCCTCTGTGTAATTTAAAATATGGCGACTTCCTTCCGTTATTGACAATGCTGTATTCACAACGATAATGATTATAAATGCTTTTATTATTATTGACAATACTGTATTCACAACGACAATGATTATAAATGGTTTTATTATTATTTAACAAACTGTGGCCCGAAACCAAACGTGGTATGTACTTGAAATAAGAAATTCCAGTCGAGTCAATTGATGACTTTTGAGAAGTCGAGGAACAAAATCGTGCCGACCATATCTTTTTCGTCTGCATAATCAATGATATATTTTTTTAGCAAATATTTTGTCCAATATAAAGACCTTCAATGATGTAGCAGTTTGACCTTTGTCAATTATATGTCGTAAGATAATTTGTAGTCTGCAAGTAAGTGCTAGGGCTAATATTTTATAGTCTGTTTAGGAGACTGATTGACACCCAAATGTTTAAAAGTTCACGGTCATTATTTTTATGAATTAAGCGAATAGCTATGCGACCTTGCGAAGTTGATGGTTCAACTGTCTTAGAAGCTTCAACAAAAGAAATCTGCACCAAGGGTCCAACAATGTGCAAGCACTTCTTGTAACTTCAGCTGCTATATACGTAATTCATACACTAATAGCGAATGTGAGGACGATAGTTTATTTAATTTTGTACACTCCAGCACTGACAGCTGAAAAGAGTCCAAGTTCGCCCATCCATATCACGGATCGAACAGGATAAGTTTTGCCGGTAAATTACCAATCAGAAGATATAGAAAATGGACGGCGGTATCTTCGACAAGACCGATTTTTAGAACCACTGTCGACCCAAAACAGCGCTGATGAAGTAAGACAGACGATTACGTACGAAACATTCTAGTAAGACAGAATGAAGATACCACTGTCTATTATTTAGAATCTGATACCGAAATTCACTTTCGTGCGAGTAAAATATTCATTGAGTGATTAGATAGTAATCGAAGTAACATACAACTTTGCCTCGAGGTTCATAAGCGTGCCGAAAAGAGCTTAAGCCGACTCTACAGACTCTATAGTAATTCATACACAATAGCAAATGTAAGGACGATGATAAGAACCAATATTTCGGAGTAGTTGAAAATTGAGAAATGTCGATATCGAAATGGAAAGCGTGAATTCTTGGATAAAATGGCATGGATACGATGCTGAACATTACAAATGGGAACCGGAAGAAAATCTTCATGAAGCGTCTTTGCAAAGTTTGAAAGACAAATCCAGTATCGATTATAGGTTCATAGAATCAGACACACACGAACAAAGGGTGCAACTTTCTGTTTTTGGTGAATCATTTACTGTTGTTTCAGAAATCATCCTCTCCACACAGGCTAATACTCTGGACTTGTATGCAGACAAGGCATCTCTCTCTCTCTCTCTCTCTCTCTCTCTCTCTCTCTCTCTCTCTCTCTCTCTCTCTTGTTGTGTAGTTTATTGGTGAAGTTTGTTGTATTTTTGTTGTTATATGATGAGGTACCTATACAGAAGTTATGGTTGTTTGTTGTTTCTCTCCTCAGTTGACTAGCTATGTCACTGAGAGCTACTGATACGTATTTGATACCTTCGTCTTGTTTGACCGAATGGCCTGAGGAAATGATACAGATAGCGATATAGAGATTTTTTGGTGTTTGTTTGGAGTTCTTTGGTCATGATATTTTAGATGTTGATGGTTTGTTGCTGTTGTTGTTTCGTTTTGGGTGGAGATTTTTTTGAGAAAGAGCCTTATATTTTAGCTTAGAAGTTGCTATTGCTGCAGTCTATAGATGACTAGCGGTCGTTGTTATGACGACCCTACGCAAATGATGCCTATACACTACTCAATGGTCATGGTCTTGTAAACCTTCCAGAGAAATCACCCATCACCTTTCAGTTCTCAAGTTACACTCATCATATTATGGATGTTGTGTAGTAATTGTAATGATTTGAGAAAAGTTTCATTTGGCTAGTAGAAGTTAAAGTTTATTCTAGGTATTATCAAAGATATTATAAAGTTAGTATTTTTCCGTTGTACTTTATTCACTTTTATAACAGTATATTATTAGACTTGTGACTTATTTTACACGTAGATTATTAAATGACAATATTTTTATTAAAAAATGACAACACTGTTTGTTATGTATTTTCAGTCACTTTTAATTACATTGCCTTCTATTTATGTTTTTTTCTCTTTTATGTAGATCGAATCTTTCCGCTTTCTTTATACAACGTTATTCGTTTTGACTAGTGAGGATGCTGGTTATCAAATGGGTGGGATAGTGTAACGCCTTTTCCATCCCTTTGCCGGAATTTTAGATGTTTAACATTGACTTATAATAAATTTGACCGCTTACCACCCAGACTACACCGCGGTTTCTATGCTTATTCCCTTGACGATTGTAGCTTCCTATGATTCCTTAGGGCTGCATTCACAAACACTGGTATTGGGGGGGCATTAAAAATGTTTGGGGTAGTGGAGGGGGACTTGAAAGTTTTGTTCTGCCTATAAGGGGGGACCTAAAAACTTTTAAGTTCCCTTTTATTTTTTTTACATTTTTCGATTCCAAGGTTTGGTAGGCAATGCAATTAAAGATAAATAATTATACATTTTTATGTTACCCAACGCTAGTAATAGTTAAACAAAATCTAGAACCATTTTGTCGCATTTCATGACTTTTATCTCGAAAATTTTTTTAAAATATTTAAACTTGATTGCCATTGTAGGCCTCTAATGGGGCAGGAGCTGCTACTGTTTATAAATTTTTCTTCAATATTTCTATGCAATGTCATTGTGTCAAATACAGTTTCGTGCTGTCTCACAAAGCTTGTGTATGTAAACTCTATTGGTGATAATTGAATTAGAGTCCAGACTGCAAGTCATTTGTCAATTTTACAAATGCACAGTACAAATACACAGGCTTTTTGGCAAGCTGAATACTGGACAGTTCAACATGCTGCAGGGAGTAGAACAAGAACATTTGTATAAACTGAAAAAAATAACGTCAAAGTAATCAGAGTTAATCTACTACTGTGCCACTGCCTACGGGCAGTGCCACTTTCACTGCATACCGGCAGTGACAGTGATAGCTCTGACTCCGATGTACTTGAAGAAAAGTTTTTGTCAAATGATGCCTATGACAGTGAAACATACTTGTACATAGTATCAGGCCAGAGAGCAACACATGGAAGACCAGGAGACTTGACAGTTATCAGGGATTTTTGAATTCTGACATATCAGAAAATAAAATATTAAAAAAAAAGACGGGGTCTCCATGCTTGATTTTCCACAAGTAAGATAAAAGGTCACTGCTTTTTACGAAAATCACCTAAAATAAAAACATAAAACCACTCGAGTTAATGCAGTGAATGAAATGTTTACATTCTCATCGTACAATGATACAAAAGTAAATGAACAAATGTGTGACTAAATGGAAATGTTTATTTTTTACCATACATTTCAGAGAATAACACGTTTATTTGATGGAATATTGTTACCCTCAAGTGTTTTCAATTCTATAAACATTTTATAACTAGCATCTGAGTGCATATATATCTTGTACTTTTGAAAAAAATATTGTTTGGTAGGTCACTGTACTCGTCATGTTTTCACCATTGGCAAGAGGTAGTCAGAAATTCACAATTTTGCATACTCTCTGATCGTCATTTTGTACGCTCTTCAGCAGGTGCCATAGACCTTGCCAGAGTTGGATTAACTCAAATCGGCTTAGACTGATAAATCCAAAGTCAACTGATGTATTTAAAATGAACCAATTTAAGAACTTGCCTTGGGAATATAGCTCTACAAACTGCTGATAACAGGTAGTGTCCGACATCTGCGAGCAGAACTGAGCAAAAAGTGTTTATTTTTTTCTGTGTGTTTGCGGGGCTGTCTTTGATTTTGACAAATCACTTGTCACTCCACATTGTTTGCTTCACTAGTG
Organism: Ptychodera flava; assembly: GCA_001465055.1. Classification (NCBI taxonomy): domain Eukaryota; kingdom Metazoa; phylum Hemichordata; class Enteropneusta; family Ptychoderidae; genus Ptychodera; species Ptychodera flava. Next base: position 40,343 of record LD345294.1, on the reverse strand, counting down.
TCTTGAAGACAAGGGCGACTGCTGCCGCCTCAACGCCTGTCATTGACTGTGATGTGCTCACTTTGGGCTCGAAATAACTAGTCCCTCCGCCCACTGTGGAAATACCATTTAATTTTGCCGATACAAATAATTACTCTATGCACAGAGAAATCTGCCGTTCAATAACATTGGAACAGATCTTGTGCGTCGGTATTAAAGTGGCAATCACGTATGGTATTGATTGTCGGGCTGACATAGCTTTGTATCACAATGCAGTGATGAAGTGACCGACGCTACAGGCTGTTCAGTAACTAGTAGCAGTAGCACTTCTGCAAGAGATGTTCCCAAGTTGAACAGTTGATCATGTCATATTTGAAAGAAAACCTACGAAATGGCAAGAAAATACCCTAGAGAATCTTAAAAGTCGATGAAGATTTAAGAATATACGCTCATGGTAAAAATGTAAAGAAAATGAAGCTGTGTCACTTTCACGGTAGCAATCTTGTATTGTTTTGAGTTTTTCATAATAGAGGGACAGTGACAGACCAGTTGGGTACTGCTTCACAGTCCGTGTTAGTTAACACTAATTTACGCTTGTGAGGCGTATTTAAAATAGTGTTAACTTAATGTATGTGAGCGCAGGCCGGCCACGCGCCTTGACCTGAAAGTGGTATGCACTTGACGCACTTGGCGGCTGTGGTTCAAACCGCGTGGACGGCCATGCATGAACAAGAAGGTAGTTTTAGGCAGAGTTTTAGGTATCGTATGCATTGAAGCCATCTAAGGTCACAATTTTGGTCGCCTATTGATTAGGAGTAAGTATTATGACCGTGAAAGTCATACTGTATGGAATATGGTGTGCCAGAGGGTAGAACCGTGTCAAATCCTTCCCTTTTCCAAATTAAATATTATTGAAAGAAGGTATATGGTTTTTGTGTATTCTCGGATCACTGGACTGGTTCGCCGTTTGGGGGTGGGGATGGGCAGGATTTATCCTGGGCATGCTGATTGTCGATGCCGGCTGTCCTCGTAAGAAAATCGACACGTCCTGTTATTGTCAGCTTCGTACTGATTCGTTGAAAGTTTTAGATCTCTACCATGTCGCGCTGCGCTGGTTCTAGCCCTACGAGTATGGCGAGAGTGTCCGGCTTTTGCTAGTGGGAGGCGACGTAGCCAAAGCCGGACACTCTCGCCATACTCGTAGGGCTACGCTGGTTCCTAC